>MU249752.1:154637-160499 GCA_018977245.1 Lethenteron camtschaticum | reverse complement strand
GTCGTCTGTCAATGTTTGCATCTCCTGTCGGCAGGAGATGTGTCGTGGTGGTGCACCGCGGTTGCTAGGAGATGTTAACTACCTCGCCTGGTGTACAGGAGGTCGTGGGTTCGATGCTGAGATGTTGACTACCTCGCCTGGTATACAGGAGGTCGTGGGTTCGATGCTGAGATGTTGACTATGATCCAGATGGCGATGATGACGACGACGACGATGAATAATTTCCGGGCCCCCGCGCGGAAAGCAGGTGGCGTTTACGAGCTCGCGAGAGGCAGCACGATCGTAGTGTGGTGTGGTGGGTTTTTTTGACGGTGGGGGGGGGNTGGNTGTCCCTTGCCTGCAGCGTACATTGGACATTTTTGATCATCATGTAATGGTTAAACCTAAAAAAGAAGAAAATATATAGATAATAATCAAGCACCAGAAACAGGATGTTTACATCATGTTTTGTACCCTGATCGGTGTGGCTGTTTTTTGGACGGGAAATAAAGAAAGTCTCTGGTTGAACCGCGTGCGGAGTGGTCACTGACAGATAGCTGCCCCCCTTCTCCCCCCCCTATCAGGACTGTTTTGTCGCGTGTTCAAGTTTGATGTCTTTCCGCCCAAACCTCCGTTTAGCGCGGTTGGTGACGTACGGTGCGAACGAAGGTCAACATACAACACTTGGAAAAAAGGTGGCAGTTTTGTTGCCAGAAAAAAGGGTAAAAAACAATTGTGATATTTTGCTACTGGCAAAGGAGGTTCCAATGGTGATACACGCACTATACACTACTACACACGACACGACTATACACTACACTATACACTACACTATACACTACACTACTATACACTACACTACTATACACTACTACACACGACACGACTATACACTACACTATACACTACACTATACACTACACTATACACTACACACTATATANNACACACACTACTACACTNTACACTACTACACACTACACGACTACTACTACACACAACACTATACACTACACTATACACTACACTATACACTACTATATACACTACTACACACTACACGACTATACACTACACTACACTATACACTACACTATACACTATACTATACACTACTACACACAACAGGACTATACACTACACTATACACTACTACACACAACACTACACTATACACTACACTACAACTACACTATACACTACTACACACAACACTATACACTACACTATACACTACACTATACACTACTACATATAACACACGACACGACTATACACTACACACACTACACGACTATACACTACACTATACGACTACACTATACACTACACTATACACTACACTATACACTACTACACACAACACTACANTATACACTACACTACACACTACACTATACACTACTACACACGACACAACTATACACTACATATTCACTACACTATACACTACTACACACAACACTACACTAAACACAACACTATACACTACACTATACACTACACTACACACTGCTACACACGACACGACTATACACTATACACTACAATATACACTACATTATTTGGGTCTTTCGGTAAAGTCACGTAGATAGGTTCAAAGAAAATAATAACAAAACCTATCCGCGTGACTTTACCAAAAGCCCCAAAGAATATAAATTCCTGTAGTTACGAAAAATTAAGTCAAGATTTATATACATTACATTATACACTACACTATACACTATATATACTACACACTACACAACTATACACTACACNACACACTATACTATATACTACACTACACACTATAATATACTACACTACACTACAATATCCACTACTACACACAACAGGACTATACACTACACTATACACTACACTATACACTACACTTACACTACACACTAGACTATACACTACACTATACACTACACTAACTATACACTACACTATACACTACACTATACACTACACTATACACTACAATACACTACACTATACACTACACACTAGACTATACACTACACTTATACTCCACACTATACTATATACTACACTATACACTACACTATACACTACACACTAGACTATACACTACACTTATACTCCACACTATACTATATACTACACTATACACTACACTATACACTACACTTACACTACACACTAGAATATACACTACACTATACACTACACTATACACTACACTATACACTACACTNACACTACTAGACTATACACTACACTATACACTACACTATACACTACACTATACACTATACAACTATACACTACACTATACACTACACTTACACTACACACACTTAGAAAACTATACACTACACTTACACTACACTATACACTACACACTAGACTATACACTACACTTATACTCCACACTATACTATATACTACACTATACACTACACTATACACTACACACTAGACTATACACTACACTTATACTCCACACTATACTATATACTACACTATACACTACAATATACACTACACTATACACTACACTTGCACTACACACTAGACTATACACTACACTATACACTACACTATACACTACACACTACACTATACACTACACTTACACTACACACTAGACTATACACTACACTATACACTACACTATACACTACACTATACACTATACACTACACTATACACTACACTATACACTACACACTAGACTATACACTACACTATACACTACACTATACACTACACACTAGACTATACACTAGACTATACACTACACTTATACTCCACACTATACTATATACTACACTATACACTACACTATACACTACACACTAGACTATACACTACACTTATACTCCACACTATACTATATACTACACACTACACACTACACTATACACTACACTNTACACTACACACTACACTATACACACAACTACACTATACACTACACACTAGACACTTATACACTACACTTATACTCCACACTATACTATATACTACACTATACACTACACTATACACTACACACTATACACTACACTTACACTACACACTATACTATATACTACACTATACACTACACTTACACTACACACTAGACTATACACTACACTTATACTCCACACTATACTATATACTACACTATACACTACACTATACACTACACACTAGACTATACACTACACTTACACTACACACTAGACTATACACTACACTATACACTACAATATCCACTGCAGGACTAGACACTACAGCAGTGNTTCTTAACTTTTACTGCAGCCTTGCACTTAGCCCTCGCAAGGTAAGATAAAAGTTAAACGGTAAAAAATTAACCCGTAAAAAAAGTTTTTCACTATAAATCCTTTATATGCGTGGCGGCTAGAGTCCTCTCGTCCTCTGGCTTGAGATGGCTGCCACCTATGGGCAGATGATTGTCTGCCAGCATTAAGCAATTGGTAATTAATTTTTTTTTGCCTAAACAGTGTAAAATTTTTGAAAAAATTTCACGAACATTGTCACGCACAACGAGTCTGTGTGAAAAATGTCAACTCGATTGGATCACGGGAAGTGGGTTAAAAAACGACCGAAAGATTTGCACGGTCCTAAGCAAGCAAGCAAGTGAACTTAATATAAAGGATTTAATAAGTATAACCCGTAAAAACAAAGTTTTTCACTCTAAATCCTTTATATGCGTGGCGGCTAGAGTCCTCTCGTCCTCTGGCTTGAGATGGCTGCCACCTATGGGTCAGATGATTGCCTGCCACCATTAAGCAATTGGTAATTAAATTTTTTTGCCTAAACAGTGTAAAATTTTTGAAAAATTTTCACGAACATTAATTGTCTCGCACAACGAGTCTGTGTGCAAAATGTCAGCTCGATTGGATCACGGGAAGTGGGTTAAAAAACGAGCGAAAGATTTGCACGGTCTAATCAAGCAAGCACGCACGCAAGCAAACGAACTTAATATAAAGGATTTAACAAGCAACGAGCCTACCTTTACCCTACCTTTTATCCTCATCCCAAACAAATTACCCGATTACAGGAAATTACTGCGGTACAACGCATGAAAAAGGTTTATAACGGTAAATGCTATAAGGTAGAGCGCTTCACTCGTATAGAATACTCTCGAATCGGGCGTTGAGGCTGTCGACGACACCGTCCTCCATAACCTCCTCGTCCCAGTCGTCTTGGTCGATGGCGATCTCGTCAACAACCTGATCAATTCTAGATTTGAAGCTTTCGTGACTGCAAGGATTCCTATTCTTAGGTTTTTTCGGTAAAGTCACGTATAAAAAAAATTAAAATTAAAATTAATAAAAGTAAAATAAAATAAAAATCACTATTTTTTTATTTTACTTTTATTAATTTTAATTTTTTACCTACGTGACTTTACCGAAAAAACCTAAGAATATGAAGTTCGTGGTTGATGCATAACACGATTGCTTGCAAAATGTTTCAGGCTGTTGTATTGCAAGCCAGGGGTTAAAAAAAACCCTAATTCTCATGTAGAATCATAATTCTAGATTTGAAGCTTTCGTGACTGCAATGATTCATATTCTTAGGTTTTTCGGTAAAGTCACCATGTAGGTAAAACATTAAAATTAATAAAAGTAACATAAAATAAAAATCACGACGTTTCGGAGGCAACACAAGCTTCCGTCTTCAGGTGGAACAGTCACAGCCACGACAGCTGTATCAAGTAAATGAGAGATTGCAGGAGATACCACTCCGTTTATATAATGGTTGGAGAGGGGGGGGGGAAGGGCCAAGTACAGCACACTTTTTAAATCCTTTATATTAAGTTCGCATGCTTGCTTGCTTGCGTGCTTGCGTGCTTGCTTACGACCGTGCAAATCTTTCGGTCGTTTTTTAACCCACTTCCCATGATCCAATCGAGCTGACATTTTGCACACAGACTCGTTGTGCGAGACAATTAATGTTCGTGAAAAAAATTTCCAAAATTTTACACTGTTTAGGGAAAACAAATTAAATATTTAATTACCAATTGCTTAATACTGGCAGACAATCATCTGACCCATAGGTGGCAGCCATCTCAAGCCAGAGGACGAAAGGACTCTAGCCGCCAGCAGCAGCAGGCGTCGTCAGGGTCGGGATCGAACCCACGACTTCCTGTATACCAGGTGAGGTAGTCAACATCTCTTAGCCACCGTGATGATGATGATGAGAGAGACACGCAAACTCCAAATATACAGCAGCAGGCGTCAGGGGTGGGATCGAACCCACGACCTCCTGTATACCAGGCGAGGTGGTTAACATCTCCTAGCCACCGTGATGATGATGAGAGAGAGACACGCAAACTCCAAATCTACAGCAACAGGCATCGTCAGGGTCGGGATCAAACCCACGACCTCCTGTATACCAGGCGAGGTGGTTAACATCTCCTAGCCACCGTGATGATGATGAGAGAGAGACACGCAAACTCCAAATCTACAGCAACAGGCATCGTCAGGGTCGGGATCGAACCCACGACCTCCTGTACACCAGGCGAGGTCGTTAACATCTCCTAGCCACCGTGATGATGATGATGAGAGAGAGACACGCAAACTCCAAATCTACAGCAGCAGGCATCGTCAGGGTCGGGATCGAACCCACGACCTCCTGTGTACCAGGCGAGGTAGTTAACATCTCCTAGCCACCGTGGATCGAACAATTTGTCCGCTGGGTGTGAGCGTGGCAGGGCAGGTGGGGGTGGCGGTGAATGATGACGGTGACAAGGGAAGGACGCCTCTCTTTCCAGAAAAGTTCAATAAACAATTTTAATATCGGGAGGTTTTTTCTCGCTTGGGGGAGTCGGGGGGGGGGGGGGCGAAAATGCGCCGTGGGCGTTTAAATACTTCACTTGAAACCGGCGCGGTGAGGGGGTGAGGGGGAAGGTGGTGG
>MU249752.1:137137-152137 GCA_018977245.1 Lethenteron camtschaticum | reverse complement strand
TACTCTACACTATACACTACCTATACACTACTATACACTACACTATACACTACTATACACTACACTACACTATACACGGTACACTATACACTACACACTACACACACACTACACTACTATACACTACACTATACACTACTATACACTACACTATACACTACACTATACACTACACTATACACTACACTCTACACTACTATACTCTACACTATACACTACTACACACTACACTACACACACACTACACTCTACACTATACTCTACACTACACACTACAACACACTACTACACACACTACACACTACACTATACACTACACTATATACACTACTAACACTACACTATACACTATACACTACACTATACACGACACTACACACTACACTACCACTACACTATCATACACATTACACTATACACTACCTACACACTACACTACACACTACACTACACTACTATACACTACTATACACTACACTATACACTATACACTACACTATCAGNCACTACACACTACATACACACTACACTATACACTACACATTACACTATACACTACACTACACACACTACACTACACTACACAACACTACTATACACTACACTATNCAACTACACGATCACTATATACTACACTACACACTACACTATCACTACACATACACTACACAATACACTACACTACACTACACACTACACTACAATNCACTACACTATACACTACACACACTACNCACTACACTACACACTACACTACACTATNCACTACACTATACACTACACTATACATAACACTACACTACACACACTACACTATACACTACACTACACACTACACTATACACTACACTAGCAGCACTACACTATACACTACTACACACTACACTATNCATTACACTACACTACTACACACTACACTATACACTACACTACACACTACACTATACCTACACTNTTACACACTACACTATACACTACACTATACACTACACACTACACTACTATACACTACACACTACACTACCACACTACTATAGCCGGTCCTCACCAGCTGGTTGATGGTTTCCGCAGGAGCCNAGAATCNTGGCCGCGCCGATCCATCAGCAGCGTCCACGGTGACAGCCCTGCAGAGAGCGCCAGCAGCAGTAGCAGCAGTAGTAGTAGCAGCAGTAGCAGCAGTAGCAGCAGTAGCAGCAGCAGCAGCAGTAGCAGCAGCATAGCAGCAGTAGCAGCAGTAGCAGCAGTAGCAGCAGTAGCAGCAGTAGCAGCAGTAGCAGTAGCACCAGCAGCAGTAGCAGCAGTAGCAGTAGCACCAGCAGCAGTAGCAGCAGTAGCAGCAGTAGTAGTAGTAGCAGCAGGAGGCAGCAGTAGTAGTAGCAGCAGGAGTAGCAGTAGTAGTGCAGCAGTAGTAGTAGTAGTAGCAGTAGTAGTAGTAGCAGTAGTAGTAACAGTAGTAGCAGTAGTANTAGCAGTAGCAGTAGTAGTAGTAGTAGTAGCAGTAGTAGCAGCAGGAGCAGCAGTAGTCGCATGTGTAACAGCAGGAGCAGCAGTAGTAGCAGCAGTAGTAGCAGTAGCAGCAGGAGCAGCAGTAGTAGCATGTGTAACAGCAGGAGCAGCAGCAGCAGTAGCAGCACCAGCAACAGCAGCAGTAGTAGCAGCAGTAGTAGTAGCAGCAGTAGTAGCAGCAGTAGTAGTAGTAGCAGCACCGTCACCAGCACCGTCAGTGACCAACAGTGACCGGTACCGGCGGTGTGTGAGTGCATGTGAGTGCATGTGAGTGTGAGTGCGTGTGTGAGTGTGTGAGTGTGTGTACGTGTGTGTATGTGTGAGGGGGTGAGTGTGTGTGTACGTATGAGTGCGTGTGTGTGAGTACGTGTGTGCGTGTGAGTGCGTGTGAGTGTGAGTGCGTGTGAGTGCATGAGTGTGAGTGCGTGTGAGTTTGTGAGTGTGTTTACGTGTGTGTACGTGTGAGGGGGTGAGTGTGTGTGTACGTGTGAGTGCGTGTGTGTGAGTGCGTGTGTGTACGTGTGAGTGCGTGTGAGTGTGAGTGCATGTGAGTGTGAGTGCGTGTGTGTATGTGTGAGGGGTGAGTGTGTGTGTACGTATGAGTGCGTGTGTGTGAGTGCGTGTGTGTACGTGTGAGTGCGTGTGAGTGTGCGTGCGTGCGTGCGCTTGCGTGTGAGTGTGCGTGAGTGGGAGCGCTGCGCTACAAACCCGGCGACCCGAGTTCGATCCCCGCTCACGGCCAACACTGGTGATGATTATCTGAACCGGTCCCGGGCCTCCCCTAGGCCGACTCGGCCTCAAATGATTACCTGGTGTGTTGTGCCGGCCACGTTAGGTGCTCGCTAACAGCACTTGCCCAATAGTCTGCTCAGGCTATATGGGTGATCTTTGTCTTTCCTCGCTGGTGCCGGACGGCAAAGCTGTGGTGGATGCGAGCGATGCCACGGAGTGAGACGCCAATTCCAAAATCGGCTCGACCCCTTCATGGAATTTGTAGCCAAACGGGGCTCTGGACGGGTGCTAGGGGCTGGTAACCGCTCCACCTTCAATTAATTACCACGAAACCACGCGAAAAATACAGATCAAAGCTTGTGCCGGTGGTGGGTGTACATCCAGGACCCCATTCAAACCCACAGGGGCCTGGTCTCAGCTAGCTGATGAAAGTTGCAAGCGAGAATTTCGTCATCGCTTGCGGCTGGGGTTGGCATCGTCCCCCACTCCTCCTGATGTCGAGGTGAAATGGGCGAGGTTTAGGACTGTGACTCATGCAGCTGCAATGGCTGCTTTGGGTACGCGGTCCAGACCTCCCAGAAACGCTGGCTGACAGAGGAGGTGTTCAGGTTGGTTGAGAAAAAGCGACAGGCCCACTCTCATCGGCCACAGCATCCCGCGTCAGAGAATGAGGAGGCTTACCGCAGCCGTTTCTCGGAGGTTCGGAGAGCCGTAAGGCGCTGCAAGGATGGGTGGTGGTCGCGGGTTGCTGAGGAGATGGAGTCTGCCTCAGTGGCCCGCGATCACAAATAACTCTTTAACTCCATCAAAAAAGTAACCTGCAGCACCACACCTATTACCATCATTAGGGGAAAAAACGGTGATCCAATCTCCGACCCCAGGAACAGGTTTGCAGATTTTCTGAGCATTTCTGTGAGGTCTTGGCGGAATCCCTCAGCCTGGAAAACATCATGGCACAAAGTGGGGATAACCCTGCTGAGGCTGCGGTGCCTCAAATATTGGAAGAGGTTACCCCTGTGAGTGGCTGGCTCAGGTGCCATCAGTTGAGGAAGTACTGAAGGCGATCCAGAGTCTGTGACTAGAAAAAGCACCAGGCAGAGATGATCTCCCAAGCGAAATGCTGAGGAGGGTGGCGTTTGTGCACAGACTGCCCTATATGACATCATAACAACTACAGGGGCATCTCACTCCTCAGTGTGCCGGGAAAGGTCCTGGCAAGGATTATTCAACATCGCCTTGCTAGGCACGCTGAGGAGAGGCTTGCAGAGCCCAATGCGATTTCAGGAAAGGGCGGTCCTGCACAGATGCCACATTTTCCATCCGTCTGCTACAGCAAAGGTGTAGGGAATTCGAACAGGACCTACATCTCTACTTTATTGACTGATCAAGGCCTATGATACCATCAGTAGGCCTGGGCTCTGGTTGTTCTTCGTGCTTTTGGAGTCCCTGACCCTCTGCTCACGATCATTAAGAACCTTCATGATGGTGAGCGGGCCCGGGTAAAACTACGTGGCCTCGAGTCGGAGCCATTCCCTGTTCACCTTTTGGTGCGACAGGGATGTCCTCTGGCTCGCACATGATTTACATCTATTTCGACCACGTAGTTCGTGAAGCCTTCAATGGCTGTATCAGAGGAATTTCCATCAGGTACAGATACAATGGGAGGATGATTGATGCCCGGGTGCGGTCAAGGGATGGCTCCCTATTGCTCAACCATGTTACGTATGCTGGTGATCTGATGGTTGCTGCTCACTCAGAGGAGGAGTTGGAGATGCTGCTGCTGAATCTGGAGCGTGCCACTAAGAGGTGGGGCCTTACCCTCAGCCCCACCAAAACTAAGCACCTGCCTGGGTATTTTGTGCCATCGGACACTCCACCCCCACAACTCCCAATTGGTGATGGGCAGTTGTGGAGGAGTGGAGAGTTTTCCATATTTGGGCAGTGTGCTTATGACCAACTCCCGTTTGACAGCAGAGGTCTCACTCCGAATCAGTCGGGCGGCATTATCTTTTCATCGGTTGCGTAACGCTGTGTGGAAGCTACCAGGTCTGTCGCTCCGCACAAAGCTTCGGGTCTTCTCGGCCACGGTCATTCCTTCCCTTCTCTACGCTTGCGAAACGTGGACTCCCTTAATGGAACATCTTCGCCGGTTGGAAACAGTTAGGCTGGCCTGCCTACGATCCATGCTGTGTTTAACAAGCTGGATTGTGTGAGGAGCTCCCAAATCGTTGAAAGATCTAGACAAAGTCCCATCGGTGAGCTCCTCCGGCAGGCAAAGCTGGGTTTGCTGGGTCATGTAGCCCGCATGCCCAGCCACCGCATGCCTAAACAGCTTTGTTCAGCCGGATCGAGGGGGCTAAACGGGTGCGGCACGGGCTAGAGAAGAGATGGAGTGATGTGGTACAGGAGGACGTGGAGCTGAGTGGACTTGCCGATGACTGGTACCAGCGGTGTCAAGATCGGCCTCTGTGGAGGAGGCTCGTGAAGGACGCTACTGGGCAGTTGGAGGCAGTCGCCCTCCAACAACAACGGAGGGCGGTGGAGCGACGCTCACAACAACGAGCGGAGCGCCGGGTGGCTAAAGCACAGCAAGTTGGTTCAGTAGGGGGCACAGGTGGTGCATCAGCCAGTCATCTCGGTCATCTCGGTCAGTCGACCCGTGGCACCTGGGTCTGCCCCATGACCTCCTGCCAGCGGGCGTTCGACACTTCACGTGGCCTCAACGTGCACTTGGCCTGGCACAAGCATCGTGGTGACGTCACCGCCACTTAGTGGCGAATGGCGGTTGTTGTTGTTGTGTGTGTGTGGTGTGTGTGTGTGTGCGTGCGTGTGTGTGTGTAGTGTGTGTGTGTGCGTGCGTGTGTAGTGTGTGTGTGCATAGTGTGTGCGTGTGTGTAGAGTGTGTGTGTGTGTGTAGTGTGTGTGTGTGCGTGCGTGCGTGTAGAGTGTGTGTGTACGTGTGTGTGTGTGTGCGTGCGTGTGTGTACGTGTGTGTGTACGTGTGTGGGTACGCGTGTGTGTTTAGCTGTGTGTGTATGCGTGTGTGTGTGTGCGTGTGTGTGTATGTGTGNGTGTGTGTNGTGGTGTAGTGTGTGTACTGGTGTGTGNGTGGTGTGTGAGTGTGTAGTGTGTGTGTATGTGTGTATGTGTGAGTGTTTGTGTNGTGTGTGTGTGTGTGCGTGTGTACGTGTGTGTGTGNGTGTGTGTGTANTGTGTGTGTGTAGTGTGTACGTGTGTGTGTCTGTCTGTGTGTCTGTCTGTGTGTGTGTCTGTGTGTGTCTGTGTGTATGTGTGTGTCTGTGTGTGTGCTGTGTGTGTGTGTGTGTGTGTGTGTGTGTGTGCTCAGTGAGTGTGTCACCCCCGCAAGCGGCGTGGCTGTGTGCGAGCCTCAGCAGGAGCCGTTGTCCGTCGCCCGGCGCTCCCTCCAGCAGGCACCCCCACCACGCGCCGCAGACTGCGCTCCTAGTGCAGCAGCCGCACCTCGTCGCCTCCTCGCTCACCTCAGTGAGCAGCACGTTAGTAGCAGTAGGAGCAGCAGCAGTCAGTAGCAGTAGCACAGCAGTAGTAGCAGCAGCAGTAGTAGCAGCAGCAGTAGTAGTAGTAGCAGCAGCAGTAGCAGTAGCAGCAGTCAGCAGCAGTAGCAGTAGCAGCAGCAGTAGTAGCAGTAGCAGTAGTAGCAGTAGCAGCAGTAGTAGTAGCAGCAGTAGCAGCAGCAGCAGCAGCAGCAGCAGTAGCAGTAGCAGCAGTAGTAGTAGCAGCAGCAGTAGTAGTAGTAGTAGCAGCAGCAGTAGCAGCAGCAGTAGTAGCAGCAGCAGTAGTAGCAGTAGCAGCAGTAGTAGCAGCAGCAGCAGCAGTAGTAGCAGCAGTAGTAGTAGCAGTAGGAGCAGCAGTAGTAGCAGTAGCAGCAGTAGTAGCAGCAATAGCAGTAGCAGTAGTAGCAGCAGTAGTAGCAGTAGTAGTAGCAGTAGTAGCAGCAGTAGTAGTAGCAGTAGTAGTAGCAGTAGTAGCAGCAGTAGTAGTAGCAGTAGTAGCAGTAGTAGCAGCAGTAGTAGTAGCAGCAGTAGTAGCAGTAGTAGCAGCAGCAGTAGCAGCAGTAGTAGCAGCAGTAGTAGCAGCAGCAGCAGCAGCACCAGCAGTAGTAGCAGTAGTAGCAGCAGTAGTAGCAGCAGTAGTAGCAGCAGCAGCAGCACCAGCAGTAGTAGCAGTAGTAGCAGTAGTAGCAGCAGTAGCAGCAGCAGCAGCAGTAGTAGCAGTAGCAGCAGTAGTAGCAGCAGTAGCAGCAGCAGCAGTAGTAGCAGCAGTAGTAGCAGCAGCAGCAGTAGCAGCAGCAGTAGTAGCAGCAGTAGTAGCAGCAGCAGCAGCAGCAGCAGCAGTAGTAGCAGCAGCAGCACCAGCAGTAGTAGCAGTAGTAGCAGCAGCAGTAGCAGTAGTAGCAGCAGCAGTAGCAGCAGCAGTAGCAGCAGCAGCAGCAGTAGTAGCAGCAGCAGCACCAGCAGTAGTAGCAGTAGTAGCAGCAGCAGTAGCAGTAGTAGCAGCAGCAGTAGCAGCAGCAGCAGCAGTAGTAGCAGCAGTAGCAGCAAGCAGCAGTAGTCAGCAGCAGCACCAGCAGTAGTAGCAGTAGTAGCAGCAGTAGTAGCAGCAGTAGTAGCAGCAGCAGCAGCAGCAGCACCAGCAGTAGTACCAGTAGTAGCAGCAGTAGTAGCAGCAGTAGTAGCAGCAGTAGTAGCAGCAGCAGCAGCACAGCAGTAGTAGCAGCAGTAGCAGCAGCAGCACCAGCAGTAGTAGCAGGAGTAGCAGCAGTAGTAGCAGCATTGGCAGCAGCAGTAGCAGCAGCAGCAGCAGTAGTAGCAGCAGCAGTAGCAGCAGCAGTAGAAGAAGCAGCAGTAGCAGCAACAGTAGTAGCAGCAGCAGCAGCGGCAAAGGAGGAGTATCTCTCTGAGTCTATCTGTGTGAGTTCTCCTGCTTGTGGTACTGCATCTATGAGTCTATCTGTGTGAGTCTCAACTGCCTTGTGGTACTGCATCTATGAGTCTATCTGTGTGAGTCTCTCCTGCCTTGTGGTACTGCATCTATGAGTCTATCTGTGTGATTCTCTCCTGCCTTGTGATACTGCATCTCTGAGTCTATCTCTGTGAGTCTCTCCTGCCTTGTGGTACTGCATCTATGAGTCTATCTCTGTGAGTCTCTCCTGCCTTGTGGTACTGCATCTATGAGTCTATCTCTGTGAGTCTCTCCTGCCTTGTGGTACTGCATCTCTGAGTCTATCTCTGTGAGTCTCTCCCGCCTTGTGATACTGCATCTCTGAGTCTATCTCTGTGAGTCTCTCCCGCCTTGTGGTACTGCATCCATGAGTCTATCTCTGTGAGTCTCTCCCGCCTTGTGATACTGCATCTATGAGTCTATCTGTGTGAGTCTCTCCTGCCTTGTGATACTGCATCTCTGAGTCTATCTCTGTGAGTCTCTCCTGCCTTGTGTACTGCATCTATGAGTCTATCTCTGTGAGTCTCTCCTGCCTTGTGTACTGCATCTATGAGTCTATCTCTGTGAGTCTCTCCTGCCTTGTGATACTGCATCTATGAGTCTATCTGTGTGAGTCTCTCCTGCCTTGTGGTACTGCATCTATGAGTCTATCTGTGTGAGTCTCTCCTGCCTTGTGGTACTGCATCTCTGAGTCTATCTGTGTGAGTCTCTCCTGCCTTGTGGTACTGCATCTCTGAGTCTATCTGTGTGAGTCTCTCCTGCCTTGTGGTACTGCATCTATGAGTCTATCTGTGAGTCTCTCCTGCCTTGTGTACTGCATCTCTGAGTCTATCTCTGTGAGTCTCTCCTGCCTTGTGGTACTGCATCTATGAGTCTATCTCTGTGAGTCTCTCCTGCCTTGTGGTACTGCATCTATGAGTCTATCTCTGTGAGTCTCTCCTGCCTTGTGATACTGCATCTATGAGTCTATCTGTGTGAGTCTCTCCTGCCTTGTGGTACTGCATCTCTGAGTCTATCTGTGTAAGTCTCTACTTCCTTGTGGTACTGCATCTATGAGTCTATCTCTGTGAGTCTCTCCTGCCTTGTGGTACTGCATCTCTGAGTCTATCTGTGTGAGTCTCTCCTGCCTTGTGGTACTGCATCTCTGAGTCTATCTCTGTGAGTCTCTCCTGCCTTGTGGTACTGCATCTCTGAGTCTATCTCTCTGAGTCTCTCCTACCTTGTGGTACTGCATCTCTGAGTCTATCTGTGTGAGTCTCTCCTGCCTTGTGGTACTGCATCTCTGAGTCTATCTTTGTGAGTCTCTCCTGCCTTGTGGTACTGCATCTCTGAGTCTATCTCTCTGAGTCTCTCCTACCTTGTGGTACTGCATCTCTGAGTCTATCTCTGTGAGTCTCTCCTGCCTTGTGGTACTGCATCTCTGAGTCTATCTCTGTGAGTCTCTCCTGCCTTGTGGTACTGCATCTATGAGTCTATCTCTGTGAGTCTCTCCTGCCTTGTGGTACTGCATCTCTGAGTCTATCTGTGTGCGTCTCTCCTGCCTTGTGGTACTGCATCTCTGAGTCTATCTCTGTGAGTCTCTCCTGCCTTGTGATACTGCATCTATGAGTCTATCTGTGTGAGTCTCTCCTGCCTTGTGGTACTGCATCTATGAGTCTATCTGTGTGAGTCTCTGCTGCCTTGTGGTACTGCATCTATGAGTCTATCTCTGTGAGTCTCTCCTGCCTTGTGGTACTGCATCTATGAGTCTATCTGTGTGAGTCTCTCCTGCCTTGTGGTACTGCATCTATGAGTCTATCTCTCTGAGTCTCTCCTGCCTTGTGATACTGCATCTATGAGTCTATCTGTGTGAGTCTCTCCTGCCTTGTGGTACTGCATCTATGAGTCTATCTCTGTGAGTCTCTCCTGCCTTGTGGTACTGCATCTATGAGTCTATCTGTGTGAGTCTCTCCCGCCTTGTGGTACTGCATCTCTGAGTCTATCTGTGTGAGTCTCTCCTGCCTTGTGGTACTGCATCTCTGAGTCTATCTCTGTGAGTCTCTCCTGCCTTGTGATACTGCATCTCTGAGTCTATCTCTGTGAGTCTCTCCTGCCTTGTGGTACTGCATCTATGAGTCTATCTCTGTGAGTCTCTCCTGCCTTGTGATACTGCATCTCTGAGTCTATCTGTGTGAGTCTCTCCTGCCTTGTCGTACTGCATCTCTGAGTCTATCTGTGTGAGTCTCTCCCGCCTTGTGGTACTGCATCTATGAGTCTATCTGTGTGAGTCTCTCCTGCCTTGTGGTACTGCATCTCTGAGTCTATCTCTGTGAGTCTCTCCTGCCTTGTGGTACTGCATCTATGAGTCTATCTGTGTGAGTCTCTCCTGCCTTGTGGTACTGCATCTATGAGTCTATCTCTGTGAGTCTCTCCTGCCTTGTGGTACTGCATCTCTGAGTCTATCTGTGTGAGTCTCTCCTGCCTTGTGGTACTGCATCTCTGAGTCTATCTCTGTGAGTCTCTCCTGCCTTGTGGTACTGCATCTCTGAGTCTATCTCTGTGAGTCTCTCCCGCCTTGTGGTACTGCATCTATGAGTCTATCTGTGTGAGTCTCTCCTGCCTTGTGGTACTGCATCTATGAGTCTATCTCTGTGAGTCTCTCCTGCCTTGTGGTACTGCATCTCTGAGTCTATCTGTGTGAGTCTCTCCTGCCTTGTGGTACTGCATCTCTGAGTCTATCTCTGTGAGTCTCTCCTGCCTTGTGGTACTGCATCTCTGAGTCTCTCAATGTGAGTCTCTCCTGCCTTGTGGTACTGCATCTCTGAGTCTATCTGTGTGAGTCTCTCCTGCCTTGTGGTACTGCATCTATGAGTCTATCTGTGTGAGTCTCTCCTACCTTGTGGTACTGCATCTATGAGTCTATCTGTGTGAGTCTCTCCTGCCTTGTGGTACTGCATCTCTGAGTCTATCTCTCTGAGTCTCTCCTGCCTTGTGGTACTGCATCTATGAGTCTATCTGTGTGAGTCTCTCCTGCCTTGTGGTACTGCATCTCTGAGTCTATCTGTGTGAGTCTCTCCTGCCTTGTGGTACTGCATCTATGAGTCTATCTGTGTGAGTCTCTCCTGCCTTGTGGTACTGCATCTATGAGTCTATCTGTGAGTCTCTCCTGCCTTGTGATACTGCATCTCTGAGTCTATCTGTGTGAGTCTCTCCTGCCTTGTGGTACTGCATCTCTGAGTCTATCTGTGTGTGAGTCTCTCCTGCCTTGTGGTACTGCATCTCTGAGTCTATCTGTGTGAGTCTCACCTGCCTTGTGGTACTGCATCTCTGAGTCTATCTCTGTGAGTCTCTCCTGCCTTGTGGTACTGCATCTCTGAGTCTATCTGTGTGAGTCTCTCCTGCCTTGTGGTACTGCATCTCTGAGTCTATCTCTGTGAGTCTCTCCTGCCTTGTGGTACTGCATCTATGAGTCTATCTGTGTGAGTCTCTCCTGCCTTGTGGTACTGCATCTCTGAGTCTATCTCTGTGAGTCTCTCCTGCCTTGTGGTACTGCATCTCTGAGTCTATCTCTGTGAGTCTCTCCTGCCTTGTGGTACTGCATCTCTGAGTCTATCTCTGTGAGTCTCTCCTGCCTTGTGATACTGCATCTATGAGTCTATCTGTGTGAGTCTCTCCTGCCTTGTGGTACTGCATCTATGAGTCTATCTGTGTGAGTCTCTGCTGCCTTGTGGTACTGCATCTCTGAGTCTATCTCTGTGAGTCTCTCCTGCCTTGTGGTACTGCATCTCTGAGTCTATCTGTGTGAGTCTCTCCTGCCTTGTGGTACTGCATCTATGAGTCTATCTCTGTGATTCTCTCCTGCCTTGTGATACTGCATCTATGAGTCAATCTCTGTGAGTCTCTACTGCCTTGTGGTACTGCATCTCTGAGTCTATCTCTGTGAGTCTCTCCTGCCTTGTGGTACTGCATCTCTGAGTCTATCTGTGTGAGTCTCTCCTGCCTTGTGGTACTGCATCTCTGAGTCTATCTGTGTGAGTCTCTCCTGCCTGGTGGTACTACATCTCTGAGTCTCTCTATGTGAGTCTCTCCTGCCTTGTGGTACTGCATCTCTGAGTCTATCTCTGTGAGTCTCTCCTGCCTTGTGGTACTGCATCTATGAGTCTATCTCTGTGAGTCTCTCCTGCCTTGTGGTACTGCATCTATGAGTCTATCTCTGTGAGTCTCTCCTGCCTTGTGGTACTGCATCTCTGAGTCTATCTGTGTGAGTCTCTCCTGCCTTATGGTACTGCATCTATGAGTCTATCTGTGTGAGTCTCTCCTGCCTTGTGGTACTGCATCTCTGAGTCTATCTCTGTGAGTCTCTCCTGCCTTGTGGTACTGCATCTCTGAGTCTATCTCTGTGAGTCTCTCCTGCCTTGTGGTACTGCATCTCTGAGTCTATCTGTAGAGTCTCTCCCGCCTTGTGGTACTGCATCTATGAGTCTATCTGTGTGAGTCTCTGCTGCCTTGTGGTACTGCATCTCTGAGTCTATCTCTGTGAGTCTCTCCTGCCTTGTGGTACTGCATCTCTGAGTCTATCTGTGTGAGTCTCTCCTGCCTTGTGGTACTGCATCTATGAGTCTATCTCTGTGATTCTCTCCTGCCTTGTGATACTGCATCTATGAGTCAATCTCTGTGAGTCTCTACTGCCTTGTGGTACTGCATCTCTGAGTCTATCTCTGTGAGTCTCTCCTGCCTTGTGGTACTGCATCTCTGAGTCTATCTGTGTGAGTCTCTCCTGCCTTGTGGTACTGCATCTCTGAGTCTATCTGTGTGAGTCTCTCCTGCCTTGTGATACTGCATCTCTGAGTCTATCTCTGTGAGTCTCTCCTGCCTTGTGGTACTGCATCTATGAGTCTATCTGTGTGAGTCTCTCCTGCCTTGTGGTACTGCATCTCTGAGTCTATCTGTGTGAGTCTCTCCTGCCTGGTGGTACTACATCTCTGAGTCTCTCTATGTGAGTCTCTCCTGCCTTGTGGTACTGCATCTCTGAGTCTATCTCTGTGAGTCTCTCCTGCCTTGTGGTACTGCATCTATGAGTCTATCTCTGTGAGTCTCTCCTGCCTTGTGGTACTGCATCTATGAGTCTATCTCTGTGAGTCTCTCCTGCCTTGTGGTACTGCATCTCTGAGTCTATCTGTGTGAGTCTCTCCTGCCTTATGGTACTGCATCTATGAGTATATCTGTGTGAGTCTCTCCTGCCTTGTGGTACTGCATCTCTGAGTCTATCTCTGTGAGTCTCTCCTGCCTTGTGGTACTGCATCTCTGAGTCTATCTCTGTGAGTCTCTCCTGCCTTGTGGTACTGCATCTCTGAGTCTATCTGTAGAGTCTCTCCCGCCTTGTGGTACTGCATCTATGAGTCTATCTCTATGAGTCTCTCCTGCCTTGTGGTACTGCATCTATGAGTCTATCTCTATGAGTCTCTCCTGCCTTGTGGTACTGCATCTCTGAGTCTATCTGTGTGAGTCTCTACTGCCTTGTGGTACTGCATCTATGAGTCTATCTCTGTGAGTCTCTCCTGCCTTGTGGTACTGCATCTATGAGTTTATCTGTGTGAGTCTCTCCTGCCTGGTGGTACTGCATCTATGAGTCAATCTCTGTGAGTCTCTCCTGCCTTGTGGTACTGCATCTCTGAGTCTATCTGTGTGAGTCTCTCCTGCCTTGTGGTACTGCATCTATGAGTCTATCTGTGTGAGTCTCGCCTGCCTTGTGGTACTGCATCTCTGAGTCTATTTGTGTGAGTCTCACCTGCCTTGTGGTACTGCATCTATGAGTCTATCTGTGTGAGTCTCTCGTACTTGTGGTACTGCATCTATGAGTCTATCTGTGTGAGTCTCTCCTGCCTTGTGGTACTGCATCTATGAGTCTATCTCTGTGTGAGTCTCTCCTGCCTTGTGGTACTGCATCTCTGAGTCTATCTGTGTGAGTCTCTCATACCTTGTGGTACTGCATCTATGAGTCTATCTGTGTGAGTCTCTCCTGCCTTGTGGTACTGCATCTATGAGTCTATCTCTGTGAGTCTCTCCTGCCTTGTGGTACTGCATCTCTGAGTCTATCTCTGTGAGTCTCTCCTGCCTTGTGGTACTGCATCTCAGAGTCTATCTGTGTGAGTCTCTCCTGCCTTGTGGTACTGCATCTCTGAGTCTATCTCTGTGAGTCTCTCCTGCCTTGTGGTACTGCATCTCTGAGTCTATTTGTGTGAGTCTCTCCTGCCTTGTGGTACTGCATCTATGAGTCTATCTCTGTGAGTCTCTCCTGCCTTGTGGTACTGCATCTATGAGTCTATCTGTGTGAGTCTCTCCTGCCTTGTGATACTGCATCTATGAGTCGATCTCTGTGTGAGTCTCTCCTGCCTTGTGGTACTGCATCTCTGAGTCTATCTGTGTGAGTCTCTCCTGCTTTGTGATACTGCATCTATGAGTCGATCTCTGTGTGAGTCTCTCCTGCCTTGTGGTACTGCATCTCTGAGTCTATCTGTAGAGTCTCTCCTGCCTTGTGATACTGCATCTATGAGTCTATCTCTGTGAGTCTCTCCTGCCTTGTGGTACTGCATCTCTGAATCTATCTGTGTGAGTCTCTCTTGCCTTGTGGTACTGCATCTATGAGTCTATCTGTGTGAGTCTCTCCTGCCTTGTGGTACTGCATCTATGAGTCTATCTCTGTGAGTCTCTCCTACCTTGTGGTACTGCATCTATGAGTCTATCTGTGTGAGTCTCTCCTGCCTTGTGTACTGCATCTCTGAGTCTATCTGTGTGAGTCTCTCGTACCTTGTAGTACTGCATCTCTGAGTCTATCTCTGTGAGTCTCTCCTGCCTTGTGGTACTGCATCTCTGAGTCTATCTGTGTGAGTCTCTCCTGCCTTGTGGTACTGCATCTCTGAGTCTATCTGTGTGAGTCTCTCATACCTTGTGGTACTGCATCTATGAGTCTATCTGTGTGAGTCTCTCCTGCCTTGTGGTACTGCATCTATGAGTCTATCTCTGTGAGTCTCTCCTGCCTTGTGGTACTGCATCTCTGAGTCTATCTCTGTGAGTCTCTCCTGCCTTGTGGTACTGCATCTCAGAGTCTATCTGTGTGAGTCTCTCCTGCCTTGTGGTACTGCATCTCTGAGTCTATCTCTGTGAGTCTCTCCTGCCTTGTGGTACTGCATCTCTGAGTCTATTTGTGTGAGTCTCTCCTGCCTTGTGGTACTGCATCTATGAGTCTATCTCTGTGAGTCTCTCCTGCCTGGTGGTACTACATCTCTGAGTCTCTCTATGTGAGTCTCTCCTGCCTTGTGGTACTGCATCTCTGAGTCTATCTCTGTGAGTCTCTCCTGCCTTGTGGTACTGCATCTATGAGTATATCTCTGTGAGTCTCTCCTGCCTTGTGGTACTGCATCTATGAGTCTATCTCTGTGAGTCTCTCCTGCCTTGTGGTACTGCATCTCTGAGTCTATCTGTGTGAGTCTCTCCTGCCTTATGGTACTGCATCTATGAGTCTATCTGTGTGAGTCTCTCCTGCCTTGTGGTACTGCATCTCTGAGTCTATCTGTGTGAGTCTCTCCTGCCTTGTGGTACTGCATCTATGAGTCTATCTCTGTGAGTCTCTCCTGCCTTGTGGTACTGCATCTATGAGTCTATCTGTGTGAGTCTCTCCTGCCTTGTGGTACTGCATCTCTGAGTCTATCTCTGTGAGTCTCTCCTGCCTTGTGGTACTGCATCTCTGAGTCTATCTGTGTGAGTCTCTCCTGCCTTGTGGTACTGCATCTCTGAGTCTATCTC
>MU249752.1:34637-129637 GCA_018977245.1 Lethenteron camtschaticum | reverse complement strand
CCAGGCAAGTCACGACGCATCCATCGCACGGCCGCTCCCTTCACCTCAGGCATCTCACGGGGTTAGGGTCCATCTTCACGGGCCCATCTCTGGGGGTCCGACTCGGGGTCGTGGGAGTGCGGTCGACGACTGGCTGGCCCAGACGGACTCGCCAGTGGCGGGCCCTCGCGCATAGCATGGTGGCCGCTGCTGCCGGCTCCTCGGCCGTGCTGGGTGCGTGCAGGGGTTGAGGTACGGATCCTGGTGGATACGGGGGTCCGCCACCATGGTGTCCGAGGCCATTTTTCGATCACTGCCGCGCAGTGTGGGGCCGTTGCGGCCGGTTCGGGGGNCGTGCGTGGCTGCAAACGGTAGCAGCCTGGGTATTTTGGGCCATGTTATTGCATCTGTGGCGATCGGGGAGATCGCGTTGCGGGGACCCGTGTTGGTCTCCAAGGCTTTGGCGTGTCGTGTCTATTGGGCACGGATTTTTTGGCCAGAATGCCCGTCGGATCCTGGTCGACCAGGGGTGTGTTGAAATGCCGTCGGGGAACCGACTGCATTTCCTACAGTTTTCCTCTGTGGTGGCTCCCTTGGCCGCTAGTGTTCGCGCGCTGACCACAAAATCCGTGACGGTCCCACCCGGGTCACAGATCCTACTTCCCCTGAGGCTGCGCGGCCCGCTGATGTTGGAGTCCCCGGAGACAGGCATCCTCCTGTCTCCTCCAATTATTTTTAAAGGTTCGACGGCTGGTGGGCTTTCACTGCAGTGGCGGCGGGCCAAGATCTTTTTTTGCAGGTCCTAAATTCGGGGCCCACGCCAACGCTGTCCCTGTTGGTGCGGTGTTGGCTCATACCACCCAGGCCCTCCTCCCGACGTCCAGTGGTCGCCGGAGGGGTGGTAGCGGTGTGCTGCCGCGGGAGGCCGACGCATCGTGGATTGATTCGTTGTGCACCTCGTTGTCCTCCCAGGAGCGCAGCAGCTCCGCGACCTCGTTGCCAGGTTCGCCGATGTGTTCAGCCAGGGTAAATTCGATTTGGAACGTACCACTCTTCTTGAATACACTCCGCCCCTATTTGGCTGAATTCACACCGCTTTAGCCAAGGAAAAAGATCATGTCCGCTCCGCAGTTGATGACATGTTCCACTAGCCCCTGGGGAGCCCCCATCGTGCTAGTCAAGAAACGGGACGGGAGTCTCCGATTCTGCGTCGACTTCCGTAAGTTAAACAAGGTTTCGGTGGCCGATGCGTACCCTTTACCTCGCATGGACGATTCCCTCGACGCCCTCTCGGGTGCGCGGTTCTTTTGACCATCAATTTGCTTTCGGGCTTCTGGCAGTTTCCACTGGATGAGTCCTCCAAACCCAAGACCGCGTTCCGCACACCCAAGGGCTGTTTCAATTCAATCGGCTTCCTATGGGTCTTCATTCGGCCCGGCCACCTTTCAGCCTCATGGAATTGGTCCTGGCAGGGCTGCAGTGGGAGTCTTGCTTAATTTACTTGGACGACATCATGTTTTGGTGGTACGTTTGACGAACACTTGCTGCGGTTGGGGCCGTGTTCGTCAAAGTGGCGCCGCGGGCTTGAAATTCAAACCCCAGAAATGCCATCTGCTGCAACCATTGGTGAAGTATTTGGGCCACATTGTGAGTGCGTCAGGTGTGGCCACGGATCCGGAAAAGACTGCTTGTGTCCGGATGTGGCCGACTCCTACATATGTCGCTGAGGTGCGAAGCTTTATGAGCTTCGCATCGTACTATCGCCGGTTCGTCCGGGATTTTGCGACATTGCGAAGCCGCCGCACGCACTCTCTGCCAAAGGACAGAATTTCGCTGGGGGAAAGGAGGAGGCCGCTTTTGCGGCGCTTCGTACGGCCTTGGCAGACGCGCCGCCTCTGGGGTACCCGGATTTCTCCCGGCCATTCCTCCTCGACACCGACGCCAGCGACACGGCATCGGGGCTGTCCTGGCTCAGGTTGTCGACAGGGTAGAATGGGTGGTGGCTATGGTAGCCGCTTTTGTCCCCACTGAGCAGCGGTACTGTGTGACCAGGAGAGAGTTGCTGGCCATTGTCTTCTTCGTCCAATTGTACAGGCCATATCTGTATGGTCACCGGTTCACCGTCCGGACCGCCATGCAGCCCTGCAATATTCCCTCCGAATTGACCAGCCCTCGGGTCAGCTGTCCCGCTGGCTCGAGGTGCTCCAGGAGTACCCCTTCGATGTCATCCACAGGAAGGGGACTCTGCATGGGAATGCGGATGGCCTTTCCAGGCGGCCCCCGGAGGGCAGTGCACCTGCACCCTGGGTTACAGCCCCAGCGGATACCCGGCCAGTTGTTCGCATCGGCCGAAGCGGCGCCCGCGCCGGGGTGGCGTTGCCTGTGGATTTTGGCCCGGGGCTCCCCCGGGAGGTATGGGCCCAGATGCAGATGGAGGATTCCTCTCTGCTGAGGCTGCGACGCCGTGTTGGGACTATGGCCCGGAGCTCGGCTCCGTCGGCTGCCCCGGAGATCGCCATTCATGACGGCCTCCTCATGCATTGGGATGCCCAGTTGGAACGGTATTGCGTGGTGGTGCCCATTGGCTTGCGAGGTAAGTTGATGCGGGCCATTCACGAGAAACTTATGCACCTCGACTACCACAAGACCCTGTTGACCCTTAAGCGGGACTACTATTGGCCGGATGTGGAGGATGATGTGGCGCATTTTGAAGGGTTGCCACGACTGTGCGCGGAGGAAGGCCCCAGTTGGTCAGGATCGGGCCCCGCTGCAGTCCATCCGGGTTTCTCGTGTGAATGAGCTCGTGGCGCTCGATATCTTAGGGCCCTTCCCTGCATCCCAACGGGGACACAAATACCCTTGGTGGGGGTGGAATACCTCACACGTTGGCCCATGGCGTGGCCCCTGGTGGACCAATCGGCCTCGTCCATCACAGAGGCATTTGTACAAGGGTATGATCTCGATAAGGGGGCGCCAGAACGACTCTTAACGATCAAGGGCAGAATTTTTCTTCACGATTACTCAAGGAGGTCTGTGACCTCCGTGGGACGAAGAAGGTCCGCACCTCGCCCTACCATCCCCAGTCCGACGGGATGGTAGAACGTTTGAACCGCACACTCACATCCATGTTGTGCCATCACGTGAGCACGTCCCAATCGGACTGGGACCTGTTCATCCCGGGGTACTGGCCACGTACAGGATGGCCCCACATGCCTCGACGGGGTTCTCCCCTTTTACCTTATGTATGGGAGAGAACCCGAGCCCCCGTGTTGGTCCAACTGGACCCCGGGGCAGGCAAGAGGGGTTCCTCCATTCCCCTTCCGATGAAGGTTGCGCTTGATCGCCTGTGCGAAGCACGTCAAGCGGCCTTGGAGAACTCGGCCAGCCGACAGGCAGCCGCGGAGCGCTTGCCTAAACATCAGGCGAGGGGTCGACCATGGGAGGCGGGGCAGTTGGCGTGGCTGCACTGTCCTCAGGTGCCAGTGGGCACCTCCCCTAAATTACATCGCCGTGGCAGGGCCCCGTTGAGGTGGCTGGTGTCCGCCGGCCTCGATGTGTCCGGATCCGGTTGGGCCGGCGCCACTGGACCGTGCACCCGTCGGCTCAAGCGGGTCGTTCCCCCGCCTTCCTTGATTCATCCCAATTCGGGACAGCCGGCGGTGGACGCGTCCGACGGGCCGGGTCCTGGGGGTCGGGGGGATGTCACCGTTATTGCCCTCCTGTGGCCCCAGAGCTACCGCCGTTGATGCGCCGGGGCGGACCGCCGGGGAGGTCCTTTGGAGGCCCNGTCTCGTCCGGACCACCGCCGGTACCGGGNTGACCCGCAGGGAGCGGTGGGCCGCGTGGAGGCGCCTGTTGCGCCGGCCAATCACCACGGTGCCGGCCACGGACCATCTGGCCCGCCACCTCCATGGGCCGACGCCGAGCGCGGGACGGCCCAGCGGCGGGCACGCGCTCACGGGCAGGCGCATACGCAGATGGACGGCAGAACCGTCCGCGGTCATCCGCTCGTCGCCACTCGCCGTGCCGGTGGTGGCTACGCCCGCTTGTGTTGCACCGGCTTGCCCCAATGTTCTGTTCTTCTAGCAGCTGGTCGGGGTTCGCGTTTTGGGGTCACGAGCGTCGGTCGTCATCAGGGCCGCTCATAGGGGGGGTTGCAGCCGGGTCGGCTGAGTTTTTTTTTACGGGGGGGGGGTNATGTTGAGGAGTGGAGTGCTGACGTCAGGTCACACTCGCCTCGGGGAATGCCGTCAGGGTAAAGTGACGTCATGCCCCCGGGGTATTTGAGGGGAGACCCGTGACGTGGACGGGGTCTTCGCCGAGAGTCAGAGGAGTGAGTGTTAGGAAGCAGGGGGCTCCGGGATAGAGGGTAGAGAGCCAGGCTAAGGGCTACTTTACCCGGCTGGCCGAGTTGGATGAACCTCGGTCAGCGCTGTGGGAAGAGCCCGATAGCCTGGTGGGGTGTAGGGAACTCCCAGTACCCTTCCCCTGGGGAGATTAGTTAATAACCCTTGTGTTAACCCTTCCCCGAGTGAGGCGTAAGCCCTAAATAAATGTTTGGCGTCAGCCCCTACACGACCGGCTTCAGCGTCCTTTTCTACCACGCAACAGTAGTAGTCGCAGCAGTAGTAGTAGTAGCAGCAGTAGTAGTAGTAGCAGTAGTAGCAGTAGTAGTAGTAGCAGCAGTAGTAGTAGTAGCAGTAGTAGCAGTAGTAGCAGCAGTAAGTAGTAGTAGCAGTAGTAGTAGTATAGCAGTAGTAGTAGCAGCAGTAGTAGCAGCAGTAGTAGTAGCAGCAGTAGTATCAGCAGCAGTAGCAGTAGTTCGATTCCAGATAACAGCCACTACCAAAGATCAAGGATCCCGCCCCCCGTGTAGCCTTAACAGACTGGTGGGGCAAGTGCTGTTAGCGAGTAGCACCTATGAAGGCCGGCACTATGGCACACGAGGGGGTGGGTGGCCAGCACCACGCCCGGCTGCCTTTGTCTCCCCAGCGGCGAAGTTTACCACACACCGCACCAGGTACTCATTTGAGGCCGAGTCGACCTAGAGGAGGCCCAGGACCCGGTTTTGTGGTGGTGTTGGTCAATAACAATCAATCACAGGCCGCACAAACTTCCTCACTAACCATGCGTGCGGTTAGCAGACCGCTTAACGGTGACGACCACTCGCCCACACGCCACACACTCGCCCACCTTCGGGCCCGGCCCTCTTGCCGCCGCGCTTGTCCCTGCCGCCGTTCCGGGCGGCCCGTCCCCTACGGCGTCCTGGCCGGGTGCTGCTGCCGCCGCCGCCGTTACAGGGGCTACAGGGACTACAGGGCTACAGGGACTACAGGGGCTGCGGCGGTGGCGGTGGCGGCGAGCTTGCCGGCTGGCCTGGCGGGTCTCCCGGCGGTGCCGGTGACGACGCCGACGATCTTCCTGTGGTGCTCCAGAGGCCGCCGCTGGGCCGTGCCGCTGTCCGAGTCCTGGGGCCGGGGAGCGGAGGCAGCGCGAGGCGAGCGAGTGATGGGCCCGGGGGGGGGGGGCACAGAGCGAGGCGAGCCAGCAATGAGCGGGGGGGGGGGTCAGAGGAAGGGCTGAGGCCAGGCGCAGCGCCCGGCGTGCGTGGCGGTGGAGGTGCGGTAGTGGCGGTGGTGGTGCGGTAGCGGTGGTGGTGGTGGTGGTGCGGTGGTGCGGTGGTGGTGTGGTGGTGGTGGTGCGGTGGTGGTGCAGTGGTGGTGCGGTGGTGATGGTGGTATCGATGGTGCGGTGGTGGTGGTGGTTGGGAGCGGAGCTGCGCTACCAACGCGGCAAGTTTAATTGGTGGAGGCGCCCACCCGCTCGCTCACCAATCATCACCCCACCCACCTGCTCACTCACTCACCTCACCCACCCACGCGAGCATATCGGTGGGTCATATACAGGCCGGCGTGGTGGTGTGGCGTGCACTGGCGTGGTGGTGTGGTGGTGTGGTGGGGTGGTGTGGTGGGGGTGGTGTGGGGGTGCTGGGGGGGTGTTGTGGAGTGATCACCTCGTTACTCTCGAGCGACCCGTCCCTGCTCAGTCCTGGCAGTCGTGCCGGCTTCTCACCGTCACCACCGCCACCACCACCGCCATCACCACCACCGCCATCACCGCCACCACCACAGCCACCACCCCGCCACCACCGCCGCCACCACCACTTGGCACCGTCTCCGCCGTGGTGCCGAAGATGGTCCTCTCCCCTACGGCACAGCGGTAGGGAGCTGTCCTTGGTCTACTCTTCCACGTGCAGCAGCAGGCAGGTAGCAGACACACTTTACCGCACCGCACGCAACACTCCGACCGACTGTGGTGTTACCACGTGTTGTGTATATGCCCCTTTTTCCAAAAATATATACAACACACGGCAGCTGGGAGCTATCGGTTGGCTACGTACTGTGCGAAAAAAGTTCAAACTACATCCACCGCTCATAATAGAGGTTTTGTTTGGGGTGAGATCGCGTAAATATGTAAATGTTGTGTCGTTAAAACCCTCCACCACCCGACACGGCCAACTAGTGAGGGTTGTCACGTAAACAGAACGTGGCCAATTCGTCACTAGCACAGCACTAGTGTAGTGTATAGTGTAGTGTGTAGTGTAGTGTGTAGTGTAGTGTATAGTGTAGTGTGTGTAGTGTATAGTGTAGTATAGTGTATAGTGTAGTGTATAGTAGTGTAGTGTGTAGTGTATAGTGTATAGTGTAGTGTATTGTAGTGTATAGTAGTGTGTAGTAGTGTAGTGTAGTTGTAGTAGTGTGTGTAGTGTATAGTGTAGTATATAGTAGTAGTGTAGTGTAGTAGTGTAGTAGTGTAGTGTGTAGTATACTAGTACAGCACTAGGACAGATTCTGATAATCGTCACTAGTGTTGGCCTTGAGCGGGAATCGAACCCGTGTTGCCGGGTTCGTAGCGCAGCGCGCTAACCACTACACTACACAATACACTATGATACACTACACAACGATACACTACACTATACCATCATACATTACACAACACTACTATACACTATACTATACACTACACCATCATACCATACACTCCACTACTATACACTACACTATACACTACACTACTATACACTACACTACTATACACTAAACTACTATACTATACACTATACTATACACTACACTATACACTACTATACACTACACTATACACTACTATACACTACACTATACACTACTATACACTACACTATACACTACACTATACACTACACTATACACTACANTACACTACACTACTATACACTACACTATACACTACACCACTATACACTACACTATACACTACACTATACACTACACTATACACTACACAACTATACTAAATTTTAAACTAATTTCTTTAACAACTGCTGTTTGTTATTCTTCCCCTGGACCTCCGATTATCCCAGTTGGCTTCATACGGTGCCAAAGACGTTCACAATACAAACATACAACATACATACAACATACATACAACATACAACAAACAAACAACAAACATACAACAAACATATAAAAAGCATACAACATGCACACAACACGCACACAACACACACACAACACACACACAACACACATACAACACACATACAACACACATACAACATACATACACATGTACTGGTGCAACATCATTTCAACTGCCGCGCTGGGAGATGGTCTCGAACCGGTGAAGTGTGGATCACGACACTAGTCCACCACCAACACCACAACTGACACAACCACCACCACCACCGCCCCCACCACCACCGTCATCAACACCACCAACACGACCACCACCATCACCACCACGACCATCATCACCGCCACCACCACCACTGTCACCACCAGCACCACCACCGCCAACACCACCGCCGCCACCACCGCAACCACCATTACCAACGCCACCACTGCCACCACTGCCACCATCATCCACCATTATCACCATCACCACCATCACTACCACCAACGCCACCGCCACCACTGCCACCACCACCACCCCGGCGAGTGAGTGGTGCTCCTCGTACCGCGAGCGGCCTTCCCCCGTGGCCCCGCCGGACTCCCTCGTCACTGCCCCCCCCGGCTCCCTGCGCCCCCCCCCTCCCACCAGCAGCGAGCCGAGTGGGGGGCGGCTCCGGCTCTGCACAAGGGGGGCACGGACACGGAGCGTCGGTGGTGTGGGTGGGTGGGTGTGGGTTGGTGGGTGTGGGTTGGTGGTGGTGTGGGTGGGTGAGTGTGGGTGGGTGTGGTTGGTAGGTGTGGGTTGGTGGGTGGGTGTGGGTGGGTGAGTGTGGGTGGGTGTGGGCTGGTGGGTGGGTGTGGGTTGGTGGGTGTGCGGGTGCATGTGTGAGTGTGCGTGTGTCCGGCAAAACAACCTCCTACCTCCTCGCGGTGCCGGACGGGCAACACTGTCGTGGGCAGTGCTGTGACCACCAGAGTGGCTAAACGGGGACTCTGGACGGGTGCGAGGGGCTGGTAACCCTCCACCTTCAATTAATTACCACGAAACCACGAATTAAACATATGTAACTAATAAGCTTGTGTCGGAGGCCCCGGGGGGTCAGGCTTTTATGACGTTTTCTGGCCAAACCCCATTTAGCGGAGCCAGGAGATTGAATCTTCACCCTCGGGCTCCTCCAGAAACAACGAAAAACCATTGCGGATGCCACGTGGAATGTTCGAACGCTCACTGCGGAGGAGAGGCTGCCACTCCTCTGTCGGGAGCTGGACCGGTACCGCCTGGATCTCTGTGGCATTCAGGAGGTCCGGTGGACCGGTTCTGGTTCCTGCAACCATGAGGGTGGACAGTCCTCCACTCGGGGAAGGAGACTGCCAAACAACAGGGTGTGGCTCTTCTTCTGAACAAAAGAATGAAGGGGGGTGGAGCGTGGCGGTGAGGTGTGGGAAGCTGTAAGCCCCAGGATATTTTGGGCTCGCCTTCCCATCAACCGGAGGCGAGGAGTGGTGGTCGTGGTTACTTATGCCCCACCGAAGACGAACATCCGTGGAGGGATGCAGGCAAAGCCGATGAGTCAGATGCCTTCTATGACCTCCTGTCACAGGTGCTGGCTAAAGTGGCCATTCGGACAGAGTCATCTTGTTGGGTGACTTCAATGCCCGAGTTGGTCACGATGCTGGCACCTGGTCTGGAGTGATTGGAAGGCATGGGCCAGATCAGCTCAATAACAACGGTAGGAGGCTGCTAGATTTTTGTGCAGCCATGGGCTTGTAATTACCAACACGCTGTTCCGGCATCGGCGCATCCACACAACATCATGGATGCATGCCGGGTCCAAGCAAGAACATCTGCTGGACTACATGGTGACGGACCAGCGGATGCGAGCCCATGTCTTGACACCAGGACCTACCGTGGAGCTGATCTGCCCTCTGACCATCGACTAGTCATCTGTAAGATGCGCCTGCCATTCTTCCACTCCGGTGGTGGGTGTACACCCAGGATCCCATTCCAACCAAAAGTGGCCTGGTCTCAGTTAGCTGATGAAAGTTGCAAGCGAGAATTTCATCATCGCTTGCAGCTGGGTTGGCATCGTCCCCCACTCCACCTGATGTCTAGGGGAAATGGGCGAGGTTTATGCTCATGCAGCTGCAATGGCTGCTTTGGGTACGTGGTCCAGACCTCCCCAGAAACCCTGGCTGACAGAGGAGGTGTTCAGGTTAATTGAGAAAAAGCGACAGGCCCACTCTCATCGCCTACAGCATCCATGTCAGAGAATGAGCCTTGCGGTGCTGTAAGGATGGGTGGTGGTCGCGGGTTGCTGCCTCAGTGGCCCGCGATCACAAATCACTATTTACTCCATCAAAAAAGTAACCAGCAGCGCCACACCTATTACCATCATTAGGGGAAAAAACGGTGATCCAATCTCCGACCCCCAGGAACAGGTTTGCAGATTTGCTGAGCATTTCTGTGAGGTCTGGGGGAGGGAAATCCTCAGCCAGGAAACATCATGGCACAAAGTGGGGATAACCCTGCTGAGACTGCGGTGCCTCAAATATTGGAGGAAGTCACCCCTGTGAGTGGCTGGCTGAGGTGCCATCTGTTGAGGAAGTACTGAAGGAGTCTGAGACCAAGAAAGGCACCGGGCAGAGATGATCTCCCAAGCGAAATGCTGAGGGAGGGTGGCGTTTGTGCACAGACTGCCCTATATGACATCAAAACAACAGTATGGACCGCTGGCGGGTTCCGCAGGATTGGAATGATGCCCTGGTGGTCCCCCTCTTTAAGAAGGGGACCGCACAGACTGTAACAACTACAGGGGCATCACACTCCTCAGTGTGCCGGGAAAGGTCCTGGCAAGGATTATTCAACATTGCCTTGCAAGGCACGCTGAGGAAAGGCTTGCGGAACCCCAATGCGGTTTCAGGAAAGGGCGGTCCTGCACAGATGCCATATTTTCTGTCCGTCTGCTACAGCAAAGGTATAGGAAATTCCAACAAGACCTACATCTCTGCTTTATTGACCTGGTCAAGGCCTATGATACCATCAGTAGGCCTAGGCCTGGGTTGTTCTTCGTGCTTTCGGAGTCCCTGACTCTGCTCACGATCATTAAGGACCTTCATGATGGTGAGCGGGCCCGGGTAAAACTACGTGGCCGGAGTCGGAGCCTTTCCCTGTACACCTTGGGGTGCGACAGGGATGTCCTCTGGCTCCACATTATTTAAAATCTATTTCGACTGCGTAGTTCGTGAAGCCTTCAATAGCTGTACCGGGGAATTTCCATTTGGTACAGATATAATGGGAGGCTGATCGATGCCAAGGGATGGCTCCCTATTGGTCAACCAGGTTATGTATGTCGATGATTTGGTAATAGCTGCTCATTCAGAAGAGGAGTTGGAGACGCTGCTGCTGAGACTGGAGCGTGCCACTAAGAGGTGGGGCCTTACCATCAGCCCCACCAAAACTAAGCACCTGCCTGGGTATTTTGTACCATCGGACACTCCACCCCCACAACTCCCAATCGGTGATGGGGCAATTGTGGTGAGAGTGGAGAGTTTCCCATACCTGGGCAGTGTGCTTATGACCGGCTCCAGTTTATCAGCAGAGGTCTCACTCCGAATCAGTCGAGCGGCAATATCTTTTCATCGGTTGCGTAACGCTGTGGAAGCTACCTGGTCTGTCGCTCCGCACGAAGCTTCAGGTCTTCTCGGCCACGGTCATTCCCTCCCTTCTCTACGCTTGCGAAGTGGACCCCCTAATGGAGCATCTTCGCCGGTTGGAAACATTTAGGCTGGCCTGCCTACGATCCATCATGGGTTCGACCAGGCTGGATTGTGTGAGGAGCTCACAAATCCCTGAAAGATCTGGGCAAAGTCCCATCGGTGAGCTCCTCCGGCAGGCAAGGCTGCGTTGGCTGGGTCATGTAGCCCGCATGCCCAGCCACCGCATGCCTAAACAGCTTTTGTTCGGCCGGATCGAGGGGGCTAAACGGGCGCGGCACGGGCTAGAGAAGAGATGGAGTGATGTGGTACAGGAGGACGTGGAGCTGAGTGGACTTGCCGATGACCGGTACCAGCGGTGTCAAGATCGGCCTCTGTGGAGGAGGCTCGTGAAGGACGCTACTGGGCAGTTGGAGGCAGTCACCCTCCAACAACAATGGAGGGCGGAGGAGCGACGCTCACAACAACGAGCGGAGCGCCGATGGGCTAAAGCACAGCAAGTTGACACAGTAGGGGCACAGGTGGTGCATCAGCCAGTCATCTCGGTCATCTCAGCGAGTCGACCCGTGGCACCTGCTGGGTCTGCCCCGTGACCTCCTGCCAGCGGGCGTTCGACACGTGGCCTCAAGGTGCACTTGGCCTGTCACAAGCGTGGTGACGTCACCGCCACTTAATGGCGAATGGCGGTTGTTGTTGTGNGTGTGTGCGTGTGTGTGTGAGCGTGTGTGTGTGAGTGAGTGTGTGTGTGAGTGTGTGTGTGTGAGTGCGTGAGCCTCACCATCGCTGCCATCCTGGTGAGTTGTGCGAGTGCCTGGGCCCGTCGTGGATGCTGGGCCCCCTGCAACCACGAGGGGGGGCCGGCCCCCCCNTGCGCCCACCGGGGGGGGCCGGCCCCCCCTCGCTCCACTCGTCAGAACTGCTCAGGTCACCTGACAGCGCTGCAACGCACACACGACCAGCACTCTTCATTCATTCTTCATTCATTCTCCATTCATTCTTCATTCATTCTTCATTCATCTCCCAACACTCTTCATTCATTCTACCAAAAGTCTTCATTCATTCCCCCGTGCCGGCTTCATCAGGAGGTCACGCGCATCGACACACGCAGAGCGCGAGACACGGATGGAACAGCACGAGAAGTCCCCTGGGAGCATGAAGCCATCGTCAGATGCTATATACACTACACTATACACTACACTATACACTACTATACACNACTATACACTACACCATACACTACACTATACACTACTATACACTACTATACACTACACCATACACTACACTATACNCTACTCACTATACACTACTATACACTACTATACACTACACCATACACTATACACTATACACTACTATACACTACACTATACACACAGTTACACTACTATACACTACACTATACACTACACCTATACACTATACTATACACTATACACTACACTATACACTACACTATACACACTACACTACACACTACTATATACACTACACTATACACTACACTATACACTACTATACACTCCACTATACACTACACCTATACACTCACTATACACTACTATATACACTCACACTATACACTACTATATACACTACACTATACACTGACCCACTATACACTACACTACACTATACACTAACTATACACTACTTATACACTACACTATACACTACCCTATACACTACACTATACACTACTATACACTACACTATACACTACACTATACACTGCACTATACACTACTATATACACTACACTATAGACTACACTATACACTACACTATACACTGCACTATACACTGCACTATACCTACACTATACACTACACTATACACTACCCTATACACTACTATATACACTACACTATACACTACACTATACACTACACTATACACTACTATATAGCACTACACTATACACTACCATACACTACTATATACACTACACTATACACTACACTATACACTACACTATACACTACTATTACACTACACTATACACTACACATACACTACACTATACACTACACATATACACTACACTATACACTACACTATACACTACACACTACACTATACACTACACTACACACTACCATATACACTACACTATACACTACACTATACACTACACTATACACTACTCACACTACACTATACACTACTATACTACTCACACTACACACTACACTCACTAACTACACTACTACTACTACCTATNCACTACACTNTACACTACANTACTACACTACTACACTACACTATACACTACTACTACACTACTACTNTACACTACTATACACTACACTATACACTACACTANACTACACTATACACTACTACTNTACACTACTATACAACTCATNCACTACACTACACTACACTATACACTACACATNACACTACTACACTACACTATACACTGTAATATACACTACACTATACACTACACTATACACTACTATACACTACTATACACTACTATTCACTACACTACACACTGCTATACACTACACTATACACTACTATACACTACTATACACTACACTACACTATACACTAACTATACACTACACACTATACCCACTACTATACACTACACTAACTATACACTACANTATACACTANTACACTACTACACTACACTATACACTACACANTNTACACTACTACACTACCACTACACTATACACTACANTATACACTACACCACCTACACTATACACTACTATACACTTATACACTACTATACACTACACTATACACTACANTATACACTACCACTTANACTATACACTACACTATACTATACACTACTATACACTACACTATACACTACATATACACTACACTACACACTACACTATACACTACACACACACACTACACTATACACTACTACACACAACACACTACACTATACACTACACTATACACTACACTATTAGAGAGTGGGGGGGTCCCGTTAGCGGGGATGGAGGGTGGGTAGAGAGTGGGGGGGGGGNCAATGTTCGTCTCCGTGCCTCTGCACGTGGCGTTGGCGGTGGGTGGGTGGGGGGTCACCGGGGGGGGGGGGGTCACGGCACTGCTCACCGGGGGCACGGCGCACGGGCCGCGGGTGCGGGGCGGGGGCCGCCAGCGCCGCGTCGATCATGGCCACCACCTTGGTGTGGCCAAACATGGCGGCCAGGCTGCGCGCCGTCTCCCGCAGCGGTCCGCGTCGCGCGCTCGCACACCCTGTGACACGCGGGGGGGGGGGGTCATCCCTCGCCCACCCACCCACCAACCCACCCACCAACCCACCCACCAACCCACCCACCCACAAACCCACTCACCCACGAACCTACCAACCCACCCACCCACCAACCCACCCACCCACCAACCCACCCACCCACAAACCCACCCACCCACCAACCCACTCACCGACCAACCACCCACCCACAAACCACCCACCAACCCACCCACCAACCCACCAACCCACTCACCAACCCACCCACCAACCCACCCACCAACCCACCCAACCACCCACAAACCCACCGACCCACCCACCAACCCACTCACCCACAAACCCACCCACAAACCCACCAACCCATGAACCCACTCACAAACCAACCCACCAACCCACAAACCCACCCACCAACCCACCCACCCACAGACCCACCAACCCACAAACCCACCCACCAACCAACCCACCACAGACCCACCCACCAACCCACCCACCAACCAACCCACCACCAACCCACCCACCAACCCACCCACCAACCAACCCACCCACCCACCAACCCACCCACAGACCCACCCACAAACCCATCCACAAACCCACCAACCCACCCACCAACAAACCCACCCACCAACCCACCCACAGACCCACCCATCAACAAACCCACCACCAACCACCCACAGACCCACCCACCAACCCACCCACCAACAAACCCACCCACCAACCCACCCACCAACCAACCCACCCACCAACCCACCACCAACCAACCCACCCACCAACAAACCCACCCACCTACCAACCCACCCACCCACCAACCCACCACCAACCAACCCACCCACCCACCAACCCACCAACCCACTCACCAACCCACCCACAAACCCACCCACCAACCCACCCACCAACCCACCCACCAACCACCACCAACTCACCCACCAATCCACCACCCACCAATCCACCCACCACCCAACCCACCCACAAACTCACCCATAAACCCACCCACCCACCCACCACACGCTGGCATGGGTATGGGTGGGTTGGTGTGGATTGGTGTGGGTGGGTGAGTGTGGGTGGGTATGGGTGGGTGGATATGGGTGGGTGAGTGTGGGTGGTTATGGGTGGGTTGGTGTGGATTGGTGTAGGTGGGTGAGTGTGGGTGGGTATGGGTGGGTGGGTATGGTGGGTGAGTGTGGGTGGGTGTGGATGGGTGGGTATGGGTGGGTGAGTGTGGGTGAGTGTGGGTGGGTGGTATGGGTGGGTGAGTGTGGGTGAGTGGGTATGGGTGAGTGTGGTGGGTGGGTGGGTGAGTGTGGGTGTGTGGTATGGGTGGGTGAGTGTGGGTGGGGAGGTGTGGGTGAGTGTGGGTGGGTGGGTATGGGTGGGTGAGTGTGGTGGGTGGGTATGGATGGGTGAGTGTGGGTGAGTGGGTATGGGTGAGTGTGGGTGGGTGGGTGAGTGTGGTGGGTATGGGTGAGTGTGGGTGGGTGGGTGAGTGTGGGTGGCTGGGTATGTATGGGTGAGTGTGGGTGGGTGGGTATGGGTGAGTGTGGGTGGGTGGGTATGGGTGGGTGAGTGTGGGTGGGTGGGTATGGTGGGTGAGTGTGGGTGAGTGTGGGTGAGTGTGGGTGAGTGTGGTGGGTGGTTTATTTGTTAGAGGGCAGCGAGTGAGGGTGGCGTTTGCTGTTTATGTCACGTGTCCCGTGTCACGTGTTCCGTGTCACGTTTCCCGTGTCACGTGTCCCGTGTCACGTGTTGCGTGTCACATGTCGCGTGTCGCGTGTCCCGTGTCGCGTGTCACATGTCCCGTGTCACGCGTTGATGCCGTAGCTGCCCGGCGGCCGCTGCTGGATGCGTCGCTCACCTTCTTCTTGAGCAGGAACTGCACGATGACCTCGTGGCCGGCCATCGCAGCCTCCATCAGCGGCGTGTGGCCGTAGATGGTCTCTCTGGGGGGGGCGGGGGGGGGGGCGGGGGGGAGTGGTGGTGCAGCGGTTTATCGAGCGGCCGGATCTACGTAGCCCCCGGCGTGGAACCCCCCAGGGTCACGATTCGCGCTCGGCTCGGGGTGGGGGGTGCCGCCGGCGCTCACCGCACGTTGGCGTCCGCTCCGTGTTGCAGCAGCAGGCGCACCATGTGCTGGTGCCCCGTGCACGTGCAGTGCAGCAGCGCCGGCCAGCCGCGCTTGTCCACCGCCTCAACGTCCGCCCTCTCTGCGGGCGCGCACGCGCACACGCACACACACACACACGCACGCACACACACACACACGCACGCACACACACACACACGCACACACGCACGCACACGCACGCACGCACACACACACACGCACGCACACGCGCACGCACGCACACACACGCACACGCACACACACACGCACACACACGCACACACGCACGCACGCACACGCACGCACACGCACGCACACGCACGCACACGCACGCACACGCACACACGCACGCAAACACACGCACGCAAACACACGCACGCAAGCACACGTAAACACACGCAAACACACGCACGCAAGCACACGCACGCAAGCACACGCAAACGCACGCAAACACACGTAAACACACGCAAGCACACGTAAACACACGCACGCAAACACACGCACAGCGGCGGCGACGCACACGGAGGCACTTAAACACGTGGCGATGCGCAGGGAGCGTGGCGACCGACGGGGCACGAAGCGTGGAGACGTGCGGAGGGATGGGCGGATGGACAGACAGATGGACAGACAGACAGACGGACAGACAGACAGACAGACGGACGGACGGACAGACAGACAGACGGACAGACAGACAGACGGACGGACGGACAGACGGGCGGACGAACTGGCGGACGTAGCGGACGAACAGGCGGCCCCACGGGCGGCCCGGCCCGGCCTAGCGTAGCGCAGCGCCCGTCACCTGCAGCAGCAGCTGGGCGGAGCTCTCGTTGCCGCAGGAGGCGGCGAGCATGAGCGGCGTCTGTCCCAGGGGGTTCGCCGAGTTGACGAGGGCCCCGGCGCTCAGCAGCAGCGACACCACCGCGTCGTGCCCGATGTAGCACGCGTACATCAGCGGCGTCCACCCGCCCAGGTTACGTCGGTTCAGGTCCTCTGCCTCGCTGGTGGTGGTGGGGGAGGGGGTGGGTGAGAGGAATGGCTTCAAATCTAGGGCGGCGCCGGCGGGTTTAGCGACACATTCACACCAGGGTCGCAACCGGGTACCCGATACCCGTACCCTACCCGATACCCGTACCCTACCCGATACCCGGCTACCCGTACCCGGCGGGTATGGGTACGGGTACCCGTTTGCGACCCTGGTGCGGCCGGGTACAGGTAGGCCGTGAGTCACTGGTGAGTCACCGTTTGTCACTCATTTCCCAACGTCTTGTCTCTTCTCACAATTCAAGTTCCTAGAATCAACCCACCCGCGCCTGCAACGTGGCTTCATCCCAGAGGTCGCAATCGGGTGCGGCCGGGTACGGGTACGGGTAAGGAATCAAAACCCGTTTGCGACCTCTGATTCACACCGACGCCGATCTAACCCCGCGGCAAGAACAAACAACCTCCGCTCACGAATCCCTCCCGCTAGCGCCCTCCCACAATCCACCTGGAAATGTAGGCGGACACGACGTCCTGCTGCCCGATGGAGGCGGCCGTGTGCAGGTCGAGCGGCCGAGGCTCTGAGTCGCCGCCTCCCTCTCCATCCCGCTCCTCCCCTCCGTGCCGACGCTCCTCCTCGCCGGCGCTGTGCCACATGGACAAGCTCCGGCTGAGCAGCTCGTTCTCGCTCGCCTCGTCGCTCTCCGCCATCGCCGGGCGGCAGAGAGCCGGAGCTTTGTCCAGGTGACATCGACGAGAGGAGGGAGGGGAGGTTTGGTTAGGACCGGCAGGTCGGCAAAAACCTTCGGGTCAAACAGAATCGGAATGTCTCCTGGGTTCTTTCGGTAAAGTCAAGCAGGGAAATAATGTAAAATAATAATAATGGAAATAAATAATAAATTGATGTATTTTCATTTGCTATTATTTTATTTCTATTATTATTTTTAATTTTCACCTACGTGACTGTACCGAAAACAGCTAAGAGTATGTTTCATTTTTTTTCACCTCCATGACTATACCGAAAACTCCAAAGAGTATATGCATCCATCTTCTTGGTTCTTTCGGTAAAGTCACGTAGAAGGGAAATAATAAAATAATAAGAATAAAACATTATAAAATACAATTCTCACGACGTTTCGGCCACAACGCAAGCAGCCGTCCTCAGGTGAAGAACAGCGTCTTTCCGACAGATAATAAATAAAATAATCTCACTCTTTCTATGAACTCACTCCATCTGCTGTTGTTGTTGTAACCTCAAATCTTTAAACTCAATTTTAACCCACTTCCCACTGTGGTATGGACTGCAAACTTGGTATAATTATGTCTTACTGAGGACAATACTATATTCTATCATTAAAATTTTTAAATAAATTATTTAAACCATCTTTTTTACATGTTATGTTTCGGCTTGGGTCTAATTGTCCACGCTCAACTGACGTTGGCTGTAAATGACCACGGCCCTGACGTTGTGGCAAACTTCGGGGCCACTTCCTGGAGTCGTGGAGTTCTGCCATTACTAGCACATTTCATTAAAGCGTGTTTTTAAAAGAGTATTTTTTAATATTACTTATTTACACTCACGCGGAAGAAGGTCGAACGGAAAGATGTTTTTTTTCGCAAAGTCGCTTCAAATATGACGTTCATTTACTGAAAGTTCATCAAATAATTCTACGCAGCAACAAAGTGTATTTGGTGTCCTCGTATATTTGTTCGGCACTTTAAACGAAAGTCAAGATTCACTGCCATTAATACAGTGCTACAGTGAAATACAGTGGAGTGTTTCATTACATACAAGATTCACTGCCATTAACTTGACACAAGATGACAATGATACTCTGCTCAATCTTTTCGTGAATATGACAGCTTCCATCCTCGGACGGGCGAAAGGCGAGTGTGTGTTAGAGGATGCAGTACACTACCACGGCAGTGTTTGTGTTGTGTTCTAGACGCACGGGTTTAGTGAATCACGACTATTACCATTGCGAACACAACTGCGTGGGGTGCAAGTGGCTGCCTCGTGCTTGTAAGTGATCTAAAGGCAGCAGCAGCAGCAGAATCATCATCAGCATCAGTACCAGCAGCATCAGCAACAGCAGCATCAGCAGCAGCTGCAGCAGCAGTATCATCAGCAGCTGCAGCACCACCACCAGCACCACCACCACCACCAGCACCACCACCACCAGCACCACCACCACCACACCACCACNACCACCAGCACCACCACCACCACCACACCACCAGCACCACCACCACCACCACACCACCACCACCACCACCAGCACCACCACCACCACCACCAGCACCACCACCACCAGCACCACCACCACCAGCACCACCCACCAGCACCACCACCACCAGCACCACCACCAGCACCACCACCACCACCACCAGCACCGTACCAGCACCACCAGCACCACCACCACCACCACCACACCACCACCACCAGCACACACCACCACCAGCACCACCAGCAGCGACAGCACCACCAGCACCACCACCACCAGCACCACCACCACCACACCAGCACCACCACCAGCACCACCACCAGCACCACCACCACCACCAGCACCACCACCACCACCACCACACCACCACCAGCAGCACCACCACCACCAGCACCACCAGCACCACCACCAGCACCACCACAGCACCACCACCACCAGCACCACCAACCAGCCACCACCACCACCNGCACCACCACCACCACCACCANCACCACTANCACCACCACCACCACCACACCAGCACCCCACCACCACCACCACACCACCACACCANCNCCACCACCACACCACCACCACCACCAGCACCACCACCACCACCACACCACCACCAGCACCACCACCACCGCACCACCACCACCAGCCACCACCACCAGCACCACCACCACCAGCACCACCACCAGCACCACCACCAGCAGCACCACCACCACCAACCACCACCACCATCACACCAGCACCACCAGCACCACCACCACCACCACCACCACCAGCACCAACAGCCAGCACCACCAGCACCACAGCACAGCACCACCAGCACCACACCCACCCACACCACCAGCCCACACCACCATGATCACCACCAGCACCACCAGCACCACACCACCATCATCCACCAGAACCACCACCACCAGCACCACCACCACCAGCACCACCACCACCACCACCATCACCACCAGCACCACCACCACACCACCACCACCAGCACCACCAGCACCACCACCACCACACCACCACCACCACCAGCACCACCACCACCAGCACCACCAGCACCACCACCAGCACCACCACCACCACCAGCACCACCACCACCAGCACCACCACCACCACCAGCACCACCACCACCACCACCAGCACCACCACTGCCACCACCAGCACCACCACCAGCACCACCACCACCAGCACCACCACCACACCACCACCACCCACCACCACCACCATCACCACCAGCACCACCACCACCACCACCAGCACCACCACCACCACCAGCACCACCAGCACCACCACCAGCACCACCAGCACCACCAGCACCACCACCACCACCAGCACCACCAGCACCACCACCAGCACCACCACCACNAGCACCACCACCAGCAACACCACACCAGCAACNCCACCAGCAACACCACCACCACACCACCAGCACCACCACCAGCACCACCAGCAACACCACCACCACCACTAGACACCACCAGCACCACCACCACCACCAGCACCACCAGCACCACACCACCACCAGCACACCACCACCACCACCACCACCACCACACCACCAGCACCACCACCAGCAAGCACCACCAGCAACACCACCACCACCAGCACCCACCCACCACCGCACCACCACCACCACCACCCCAAACACCACACCACCAGCACCACCACCACCNCCACCACCACCAGCACCACCACCACCAGCACCACCACCACCAGCACCACCACCACCACCAGACCACCACCACACCACCACCACCACCAGCACCACCACCACCACACCACCACCACCACTAGCACCACCANCACCACCACCACCACCANCACCACCACCAGCACCACCACCAGCACCACCACCACCACCAGCACCACCAGCACCACCACCAGCACCACCACCAGCACCAGCACACCAGCACCACCACCACCACCACCAGCACCACCAGCACCACCACCAGCACCACCACCACCACCAGCACCACCAGCACCACCAGCACCACCACCACCACCAGCACCACCAGCACCACCACCACCACCACCAGCACCACCACCAGCACCACACCAGCACCACCAGCACCACCACCACCACCATCACCACCAGCACCAACACCACCATCACCACCAGCACAACTTTGTGTACAGTACCTGTACAGTGCGTACAGTCCCGCGCGAGTCGCTTCGCGTTCACCTGGCGGCCGCGGACTCGTTCACTGACGCTCCGAGACGGGGGGGGCGGGGCTGGGGGGCGGGGGGGATGGGGGGCGGGGCTGGGGGGCGGGGGAGGGGGGCGGGGGGAGGGGGGGGGCCGGGGGGGGGAGCCGGGGGGGGGGAGCCGGGGGNAGGGGGGGGGTGCCGGGGGGGGGGCCGGGGGGGGCGGGGCCGGGGGAGAGAAACTCCCTCCACTCTCTATATCGTTGTTTGTTGTTGTTGTTGTTGTGATCGCCGTGGTGGTGATTGCTGACGCCCGCCGGCGGGTCTCTGTGCGCCGAATGGTCCCGTCCACTGTCACCCAACATTCCTCTGACCCCCCCACCCCCCTTCCCCCACACCCCCTGCCCCCTCCCCCCACCCACCCACACCCCTCCCACCGCACCCCCACCCCCACCCACACCCCCTCCCCTCCCCCACACCCCCTGCCCCCTCCCCACACCCCCTGCCCCCTCCCCCACACCCCCTGCCCCCTCCCCCACACCCCCCCACACCCCTCCCACCGCACCCCCACCCCCACCCACACCCCCTGCCCCCTCCCCCCACCCACCCACACCCTCCCACCGCACCCCCACCCCCACCACACCCCCCCCCCCTCCCCCACACCCCCTGCCCCCTCCCCACCGCACCCCCACACCCACCCACACCCCTCCCCCTCCCACGCACCCCCACCCACACCACCCATACCACCCAAACCCCCCCCCCCGTCTCGAAGTCGCCTCTTGGTTCGCCCGGAGGTACGTCACGTCACCTTGGGCCGCGTGGAGAGGGGGGGGGACAGGGTGAGTGACAGGGTGAGTGAGTGACAGGGTGAGTGAGTGAGTGACAGAGTGAGTGACAGGGTGAGTGAGTGNCAGAGTGAGTGAGTGAGTGACAGAGTGAGTGACAGGGTGAGTGAGTGACAGAGTGAGTGACAGGGTGAGTGAGTGACAGAGTGAGTGAGTGACAGAGTGAGTGACAGGGTGAGTGAGTGACAGGGTGAGTGACAGAGTGAGTGACNGAGTGAGTGAGTGACAGAGTGAGTGACAGGTGAGTGAGTGACAGGGTGAGTGAGTGACAGAGTGAGTGACAGGGTGAGTGAGTGACAGGGTGAGTGAGAGGGTGAGTGACAGGGTGAGTGAGTGAGAGTGAGTGAGTGACAGGGTGAGTGACAGGGTGAGTGAGTGACAGAGTGAGTGACAGGGTGAGTGAGTGACAGGGTGAGTGAGTGACAGAGTGAGTGAGTGAGTGACAGAGTGAGTGACAGGGTGAGTGAGTGACAGAGGAGTGAGTGACAGAGTGAGTGACAGGGTGAGTGACAGGTGAGTGAGTGAGTGAGTGACAGAGTGAGTGACAGGTGAGTGAGTGAGTGAGTGACAGAGTGAGTGACAGAGTGAGTGACAGAGTGAGTGAGTGACAGAGTGAGTGACAGGNTGAGTGAGTGTGAGTGAGTGACAGAGTGAGTGACAGGGTGAGTGAGTGACAGGGTGAGTGAGTGACAGAGTGAGTGACAGGGTGAGTGAGTGACAGGGTGAGTGAGTGACAGAGTGAGTGAGTGACAGAGTGAGTGACAGGGTGAGTGAGTGACAGGGTGAGTGAGTGACAGAGTGAGTGACAGGGTGAGTGAGTGACAGGGTGAGTGAGTGAGTGAGTGAGTGAGTGAGTGACAGAGTGAGTGAGTGACAGAGTGAGTGACAGGGTGAGTGAGTGACAGGTGAGTGAGTGACAGAGTGAGTGACAGGGTGAGTGAGTGACAGGGTGAGTGAGTGACAGAGTGAGTGAGTGACAGAGTGAGTGACAGGGTGAGTGAGTGACAGTNAGTGAGTGAGAGTGAGTGAGTGACAGAGTGAGTGACAGAGTGAGTGACAGTGAGTGAGTGACAGAGTGAGTACAGGGTGAGTGAGTGACAGAGTGAGTGAGTGACAGAGTGAGTGACAGGTGAGTGACAGAGTGAGAGTGAGTGACAGTGCTAGTGAGAGAGTGAGTGACAGAGTGAGTGACAGAGTGAGTGAGTGACAGAGTGAGTGAGTGACAGGGCTGCAGTGAGTGAGTGAGTGACAGTGAGTGACAGGGTGAGTGACAGGGTGAGTGAGTGACAGAGTGAGTGAGTGACAGAGTGAGTGACAGGGTGAGTGAGTGACTGAGTGAGTGAGTGACAGAGTGAGTGACAGGTGAGTGAGTGACAGGGTGAGTGAGTGACAGAGTGAGTGACAGGGTGAGTGAGTGACAGGGTGAGTGAGTGACAGAGTGAGTGAGTGACAGAGTGAGTGACAGAGTGAGTGACAGGGTGAGTGAGTGANAGAGTGAGTGACAGGGTGAGTGAGTGACAGGGTGAGTGAGAGTGAGTGAGTGAGTGACAGAGTGAGTGAGTGACAGAGTGAGTGACAGGGTGAGTGAGTGACAGGGTGAGTGAGTGACAGAGTGAGTGACAGAGTGAGTGACAGGGTGAGTGAGTGACAGAGTGAGTGAGTGACAGAGTGAGTGACAGGGTGAGTGAGTGACAGGGTGTAGTGAGAGAGTGAGTGAGTGACAGAGTGAGTGACAGAGTGAGTGACAGTGAGTGAGTGACAGAGTGAGTGAGAACAGAGTGAGTGACAGAGTGAGTGAGTGACAGAGTGAGTGACAGAGTGAGTGACAGACAGGGTGAGAGTGAGTGACAGAGTGAGTGTAGTGAGTGACAGAGTGAGTGACAGTGAGTGAGTGACAGAGTGAGTGACAGAGTGAGTGACAGTGTAGTGAGTGACAGAGTGAGTGAGTGAGTGACAGTGAGTGACAGAGTGAGTGACAGAGTGANTGACAGAGTGAGTGACAGTGAGAGAGTGAGTGAGTGACAGAGTGAGTGACAGGGTGAGTGAGTGACAGGGTGAGTGAGTGAGTGAGTGACAGAGTGAGTGACAGAGTGAGTGACAGGGTGAGTAATAGAGTGAGTGAGTGAGTGAGTGAGTGAGTGAGTGACAGTGACACAGTGACAGACAGAGTGAGTGAGTGACAGAGTGAGTGAGTGACAGGTGTGAGTGACAGAGTGAGTGACAGGGTGAGTGAGTGACAGGGTGAGTGAGTGACAGAGTGAGTGAGTGAGTGAGTGAGTGACAGAGTGAGTGAGTGACAGGGTGAGTGAGTGACAGAGTGAGTGACAGGGTGAGTGAGTGACAGGGTGAGTGAGTGACAGAGTGAGTGACAGGGTGAGTGAGTGAGTGAGTGAGTGACAGAGTGAGTGACAGGGTGAGTGAGTGAGAGTGAGTGAGTGACAGGGTGAGTGACAGAGTGAGTGAGTGACAGAGTGAGTGAGTGAGCAGAGTGANTGAGTGACTGAGTGAGGTGATCAGAGTGAGTGACAGAGTGAGTGACAGGGTGAGTGAGTGACAGAGTGAGTGAGTGACAGGGTGAGTGACAGGGTGAGTGAGTGACAGGGTGAGTGACAGAGTGAGTGAGTGAGTGACAGAGTGAGTGACAGGGTGAGTGAGTGAGTGAGTGAGTGACAGGGTGAGTGAGTGACAGGGTGAGTGAGTGAGTGAGTGACAGGGTGAGTGAGTGACAGGGTGAGTGACAGGGTGAGTGACAGAGTGAGTGAGTGACAGAGTGAGTGACAGGGTGAGTGAGTGAGTGAGTGNCAGGGTGAGTGAGTGACAGGGTGAGTGAGTGACTTAGGGTGAGTGAGTGAGTGAGTGAGTGACAGGGTGAGTGAGTGACAGAGTGAGTGAGTGGAGTGAGTGACAGAGTGAGTGAGTGACAGGTGAGTGAGAGTGAGTGACAGAGTGAGTGACAGATAAGTGAGTGAGTGACAGAGTGAGTGACAGAGTGAGTGACAGAGTGAGTGACAGGGTCAGTGAGTGACAGGGTGAGTGAGTGACAGAGTGAGTGACAGGGTGAGTGAGTGACAGGGTGAGTGAGTGAGTGACAGAGTGAGTGACAGGGTGAGTGAGTGACAGGGTGAGTGAGTGACAGGTGAGTGACAGAGTGAGTGAGTGAGTGACAGAGTGAGTGACAGGGTGAGTGAGGTGAGTGACAGGGTGAGTGAGTACAGGGTNAGTGAGTGACAGAGTGAGTGAGTGACAGACTGAGTGAGTGACAGAGTGAGTGAGTGACAGAGTGAGTGAGTAACAGAGTGAGTGAGTGACAGAGTGAGTGACAGAGTGAGTGACAGAGTGAGTGAGTGCAGGGTGAGTGAGTGCAGGGTGAGTGAGTGACAGGGTGAGTGAGTGNCAGAGTGAGTGAGTGAGTGACAGAGTGAGTGACAGGGTGAGTGAGTGAGTGAGTGAGTGAGTGAGTGAGTGACAGGGTGAGTGAGTGAGTGACAGGGTGAGTGAGTGAGTGAGTGACAGGGTGAGTGAGTGACAGAGTGAGTGACAGAGTGAGTGACAGAGTGAGTGAGTGAGAGAGTGAGTGACAGAGTGAGTGACAGAGTGAGTGACAGTGAGTGAGTGACAGAGTGAGTGACAGAGTGAGTGAGAGTGAGTGACAGAGTGAGTGACAGAGTGAGTGACAGAGTGAGACAGGGTGAGTGAGTGACAGGGTGAGTGAGTGAGACAGAGTGAGTGACAGGGTGAGTGAGTGACAGAGTGAGTGAGTGAGTGAGTGACAGGTGAGTGAGTGAGTGAGTGACAGAGTGAGTGACAGGGTGAGTGAGTGAGTGAGTGAGTGAGGGTGAGTGAGTGACAGGGTGAGTGAGAGAGTGAGTGAGTGACAGACTGGTGAGTGACAGAGTGAGTGAGTGACAGAGTGAGTGAGTAACAGGGTGAGTGAGTGACAGAGTGAGTGAGTGAGTGAGTGACAGAGTGAGTGAGTGACAGGGTGAGTGACAGGGTGAGTGAGTGAGACACAGNGTGAGTGACAGAGAGAGTGAGTGAGTGACAGGGTGAGTGAGTGACAGAGTGAGTGAGTGATAGGGTGAGTGAGTGACAGGCGAGTGACAGAGCGAGTGAGTGAGTGAGTGAGTGACAGAGTGAGTGAGTGACAGGGTGAGTGAGTGAGAGACAGGGTGAAGTGAGTGACAGGGTGAGTGAGTGACAGGGTGAGTGAGTGAGTGAGAGACAGGGTGAGTGAGAGGGTGAGTGAGTGACAGGGTGAGTGAGTGACAGAGTGAATGACAGAGTGAGTGAGTGACAGAGTGAGTGACAGAGTTAGTGAGTGACAGAGTGTGTGACAGAGTTAGTGAGTGACAGAGTTAGTGAGTGACAGGGTGAGTGAGTGACAGAGTGAGTGAGTGAGTGACAGGGTGAGTGACAGAGTTAGTGAGTGACAGGTGTGAGTAAGTGACAGGGTGAGTGAGTGACAGAGTGAGTGAGTGAGTGACAGAGTGTGTGACAGAGTTAGTGAGTGACAGAGTTAGTGAGTGACAGGGTGAGTGAGTGACAGAGTGAGTGAGTGACAGGGTGAGTGACAGAGTTAGTGAGTGACAGGGTGAGTAAGTGACAGGGTGAGTGAGTGACAGAGTGAGTGACAGAGTTAGTGAGTGAGGTGAGTGAGTGACAGGGTGAGTGAGTGACAGGGTGAGTGAGTGACAGGGTGTGTGAGTGACAGAGTGAGTAACAGGGTGAGTGAGTAACAGGGTGAGTGAGTGAGTGAGTGACAGGGTGTGTGAGTGACGGAGTGAGTGATTGACAGAGTGAGTGAGTGAGTGACAGAGTGAGTGAGTGAGTGACAGAGTGAGTGAGTGAGTGAGTGACAGGGTGAGTGAGTGACAGAGTGAGTAACAGGGTGAGTGAGTGAGTGACAGGGTGTGTGAGTGACAGAGTTAGTGAGTGCCAGGGTGAGTGAGTGACAGGGTGAGTGAGTGACAGAGTGAGTAACAGGGTGAGTGAGTGAGTGACAGGGTGTGTGAGTGACAGGGTGAGTGAGTGAGTGAGTGACAGGGTGAGTGAGTGACAAAGTGAGTGAGTGACAGAGTGAGTGAGTGACAGGGTGAGTGAGTGACAGAGTGAGTAACAGGGTGAGTGCGTGAGTGACAGGGTGTGTGAGTGACAGAGTGAGTGAGTGAGTGACAGTGTGAGTGACAGAGTGAGTGAGTGACAGAGTGAGTGAGTGACAGGGTGAGTGAGTGACAGAGTGAGTGAGTGAGTGAGTGACAGGGTGAGTGAGTGACAGGGTGAGTGAGTGACAGGGTGAGTGAGTGACGAGGGTGAGTGACAGGGTGAGTGAGTGACAGAGTGAGTGAGTGAGTGACAGGGTGAGTGAGTGACAGAGTGAGTGAGTGACAGAGCGAGTGAGTGAGTGACAGAGTTAGTGAGTGACAGAGTAAGTGAGTGACAGAGCGAGTGAGTGAGTGACAGAGTTAGTGAGTGGCTGTGTAAGTGAGTGAGTGAGTGACAGGGTGAGTGACAGGGTGAGTGAGAGAGTGAGTGACAGGGTGAGTGACAGGGTGAGTGAGTGACAGAGTTAGTGAGTGACAGAGCGAGTGAGTGAGTGACAGGGTGAGTGACAGAGTGAGCGAGTGACAGACTGAGTGAGCGACAGACTGAGTGAGTGACAGAGTGAGTGAGTGACAGAGTGAGTGAGTAACAGAGTGAGTGACAGAGTGTGAGTGAGTGAGTGAGTGACAGAGTGAGTGAGTGACAGAGTGAGTGAGTGACAGAGTGAGTGACAGATTGAGTGAGTGACAGAGTGAGTGACATAGTGAGTGACAGGGTGAGTGACTGACAAGTTTGAGTGAACTATCATGTTTATTGACACTGCAGCTATAAAGCGTTTTGTTCACAGATGCCCAGTAGGGGCAGGTCAGAACGTTACAGCAACAAACATTACACAAATACGATAGGAGCACAAAGTATGGAGAGGCCCACTGACCTATTAACTTCATTTTCAGAAGCGACTTGGCCACTCATGATATCCCAACGAAGTGGCTTATCGCGTGGAAATTCATATCAGCCACCAGCTCTAAGTAATCTTCAATGCATGCTTCTGAGATGGATGGGGACGCAACTAAACTGTAAAACTACTTCTAGATTTGAAGTTCAAATCTAGTAGAATGAATGCCCTCTATGGGGAGGATTTTCACTTATCTAGATTTTTGAAGCTTTCGTGACTGCAAGGATTCATATACTTAGTTTTTTCCGGTAAAGTCACGTAGGTAAAAAAAATTAATTAATTAAAGTAAAATAAAAANCAATACAGTAAAATAAAATATTTTACCTTTATTAATTAAAAATTTTACCTACGTGACTTTACCGAAAAAACCTAAGAATATTTTCACTTATCTGTTAGAATTTTTGACAGACGACGATACGGGAAGTCACCGCTTATCGAGACGCTAACCTGATACGGCAATTTTGCTGTGACGGTTCCACCTGAAGACGGAAGCTTGTGTTGCCTCCGAAACGTCGTCATTTAATTGAGTTGGTTTTTCATTTATCTTTTACCTCCGTGTTAAACCACTTTTATTTTTTATTTTACCAGGTAAAGCTCTTTCTTAGAAGCGGTTTGCCCACAATTAATAGCCCAGCGAAGTGGCTTATCACGTGGAAATGTTTTTTTTTATCCTTTATTAAATCCTTTATATTGAGTTCACTTGCTTGCTTGCTTGCTTACGACCGTGCAAATCTTTCGGTCGTTTTTTACCCACTTCCTGTGATCCAATCGAGCTGACATTTTGCACACAGACTCGTTGTGCGTGACAATTTATTTTCGTGAAAAAAATCCAAAATTTTACACTGTTTAGGAAAAAAAATTATATTTAATTACCAATTGCTTAATGGTGGCAGACAATCATCTGACCATAGGTGGCAGCCATCTCAAGCCAGAGGACGAGAGGACTCTAGCCGCCACGCATATCAAGGATTTATAGTGAAAAACTTAGTTTTTACGGGTTAATTTTTCTTCGCCAAATACTCTAACGCGTTTCTAGTGGAGAACACCGCNGGACCGAGATCNAGCGACCACGGGTCCAGAGAGAGGAGACGACTCTATACAGCACACAGTCAGGGTCGGATCCCCGCCTGCCACGGTATACATTCCTACCACCGGATGTGATGAGAGAAGGACAGCACGCAAATCCTATACAGCAGGCGTCAGGGTCGATCGAACCACGACATCCTGTATACCTGGCGAGGTAGTTAACATTCCTAGCCACCGTGATGATGAGAGAGAGACACGCAGATCCAAATATACAGCAGGCAGGCAGGTTTGGATTGAACCCTGACCCCTGCACACCACGAGTAGAACATACCTAGCCACCGATGATGATGAAGAAGACACGCAAACTCCAAATATACAGCAGCAGGCGTCTCTCGAACCCACGATCCTGCATACGGCGAGGTAAACATCTCCTAGCCACCGTGATGATGATGAGAGAGAGAACACGCAAACTCCAAATATACAGCAGCAGGCGTCAGGGTCGGGATCGAACCCACGACCTCCTGTATACCTGGCGAGGTAGTTAACATCTCCTAGCCACCGTGATGATGAGAGAGAGAGAGAGACGCAGACTCCAAATATACAGCAGCAGGGCAGGTTTGGGATTGAACCCTCGACCTCCTGCACACCAGGCGAGGAGAACAATCCTAGCCACCGTGATGATGAGAGACGCAAACTCCAAATATACAGCAGCAGCGTCAGGGTCGGGATCGAACCCACGACATCCTGCATACCAGGCGAGGTAGTTAACATCTCCTAGCCACCGTGATGATGATGAGAGAGAGAGACACGCAAACTCCAAATATACAGCAGCAGNCGTCAGGGTCGGATCGAACCCACGACCTCCTGTATACTGGCGAGGTAGTTAACATCTCGCCACCGTGATGATGATGAGAGAGACACGCAGACCCAAATATACAGCAGCAGGCACTGGTTTGGGATTGAACCCTCGACCTCCTGCACACAGGCGAGGTAGTTAACATCTCCTAGCCACCGTGATGATGAGAGGAGAGACACGCAAACTCCAAATTACAGCAGCCGTCAGGGTCGGATCGAACCCACGACCTCCTGCATACAGGCGAGGTAGTCAACATCTCCTAGCCAGTGATGATGATGCGTGCCCATGTCGCCCTTGTTGCAGAGACGCGCGCGTCTTGAAGACCTCTGATCAGTCTCCGTCGCGCGGCTGCTGCTGCTCAGGGGCACTTTCACTGGTAGCAACCTCCTGGTTACACCAGCCCACAGGGGATTATTGTGTCCGTCCGTCCGTCCGTNGTGCAGGGAGGGGCTGGGTGGGGAGGGAGGGCTGGGTGGGAGGATGGGGAGGGGCTGGGTGGGGAGTGTGGGGCTGGGTGGGGAGGGGCTGGGTGGGGAGGGAGGGTGGGAGGGCTGGGTGGGGAGGGAGGGGCTGGGTGGGAGGGCTGGGTGGGGAGGGGAGGGTGGGGAGGGCTGGGTGGGAGGTGGAGGGGTGGGNCTGGGTGGGGAGGGGCTGGTCACCCGTGGTGCCCTTATAAAACTCAACGTTTCACCTACTCACGCCGGCTTGTGCCCGTCCTCACAGTCGGCCATATTTGCGGAATACACCACGCCGCCGTTGACCCTGCAGGCCATTGACCGAGCAACCCGACGTTCCTACCAGCTCCCTCCGCAGGAATGTGTTGTTGTGCCGAGCAGTAACCGTCACAGCAACACAAGTTGCCACTAGATGGCAGTGACTCATGCAGCCAGCTATGGCTGCAGGTTTGGTGGTACATGTTGTTAACGTCGTTTATTGTGAAAATTCGGTCACAGTTCCTATGATCACTGTTTCGTTGCTATTTAAAGCTTTCGTGACTGCAGGGATTCATATTATTGGATCTTTTGGTAAAGTCACGTAGAAGGGAAATAATAAAATATTGTTTTATTGTTTTATTATTTCCCTTCTACGTAACTTTACCGACAGATCCAAGAATATGTTTCATTGCTTTAACGGCTTTATTTTGATGATTTCGAAAAGTTTTTTAGCTTGGCCATATTTGTTTGTTGTAGTACGGAGTTAGACTGATGGCCTTAATCTAAGTTGTCTTGTGGTTGTTGTTGTTTGACTTGCATCCCACTGGGATTTTTGCACACAGCGTTGGTGTGCGGTGCTTTTTCTGCAATATTTTGCTGTCTTTTCTGGATTTTCTGTTTGCACTTAGTCACATATTCACTTTAAGATCTTTTCTTGTTCATGTTTTGTTTTTGTTTGTTGCGGTTGCACCCGATTCAAGAGCCGAACGGCTCACAGGGCTACACCAAATCAATGAACTTAAACTTGAATGACCGCACCACAATCTGAAGTGTCAAAAAAACGTAGATTTTTTTTGATAACCGGGAGAGTACTTGAGATACCAGGATGAGAGTCTAATTTGGCAAAGTGAGTTGCTGAGTGAATGAGTGGCTTAGTGGGTGAATGAGTGAGTGGGTCATTGGGATTGTAGGTGAGTAGGTAGATGATCGAGTGATGTGATGATTGAGTTTACATTTTCCAGCTGATTTTGTATAACCAGTTGAGGACTCAAGATACCAGGATGAGAGTCTCACTTGGCAAAGTGAGTCGCTCAGTGAATGAGTGAGTTAGTAGGTGAATGAGTGAGTGGGTCATTGGGATTGTAGGTGAGTAGGTAGATGATTGAGTGATGTGATGATTGAGTTTCAATTTTCTAGCTTACTTTGTATAACCAGTAAAGAACTCAAGATACCAGGATGAGAGTCTCATTTGGCAAAGTGAGTTGCTGAGTGAATGAGTGAGTTAGTGGTGAATGAGTGAGTGGGTCAGTGGGATTGTAGGTGAATAGGTAGATGATTGAGTGATGTGATGGTTGAGTTTCAATTTTCTAGCTGATTTTGTATAACCAGTAAAGAACTCAAGATACCAGGATGAAACTCATTTGGCAAATTGAGTCGCTGAGTGAATGAGTGGGTTACTAGGTGAATGAGTGAGTGGGTCATTGGGATTGTAGGTGAGTAGGTAGATGATTGAGTGATGTGATGGTTGAGTTTCAATTTTCTAGCTGATTTTGTATAACAGTTAAGAACTCAAGATACCAGGATGAGAGTCTCATTTGGCAAAGTGAGTTGCTGAGTGATGAGTGGCTTAGCGGGTAAATGAGTGAGTGGGTCTGTGGGATTGTACGTGAGTAGTAGATGATCGAGTGATGTGATGATTGAGTTTACATTTTCTAGCTGATTTTGTATAACCAGTCAAGAACTCAAGATACCAGGATTAGAATATAATTTGGCAAAGTGAGTCGCTCAGTGAATGAGTGGCTTAGCGGGTGAATGAGTGAGTGGGTCATTGGGATTGTAGGTGAGTAGGTAGATGATTGAGTGATGTGATGATTGAGTTTCAATTTTCTAGCTGATTTTGTATAACCAGTTGACTCAAGATACCAGGATTAGAGTCTCATTTGGCAAAGTGAGTCGCTGAGTGGATGAGTGGGTTAGTAGGTGAATGAGTGAGTGGGTCAGTGGGATTGTACGTGAATAGGTAGATGATTGATTGATGTGATGGTTGAGTTTCAATTTTCTAGCTGATTTTGTCTCACCAGTGATGAAGTCACGAGATAGGTTGAAAGTAGCAACAAAAAAACTACGACGTTTCGATCGCAACACAAGCAATCGTATCGGAGAAAAAAATTCTGGGAAAGCATTATTTTATTTGAATATCTACGTGATTGAAAGACGTAATTACTGAGTAACAAGCTTCAAGTCGAGATTGTTTCACCAGTTGAGAACTCAGGAGATCAGGGTGAGAGTCTCATTTGGTAAAGTGAGTGGTTGAGTGAATGTGTGGGTTAATGCGTGAATGAGTGAGTGCATAAGAGAGTAGTTGAGTATGTAGATGATTTTGTGATTTTATTATTAAGTTTACAGTTTCGATTTAAAGCTTTCGTGACTGCAAGGATTCATCTTCTTGGTTCGTTCGGTAAAGTCACGTAGAAGGGAATAATAAAATAATAATAAAACATAATACAATTTCGATTTAAAGCTTTCGTGACTGCAGGGATTCATCTTCTTGGTTCGTTCGGTAAAGTCACGTAGAAGGGAAGTAATAAAATAATAATAATAAACATAATAAAATAATTCTGACGACGTTTCGGTCACAAGGGAAACAGACGTCCACACCTGAGGACGGCTGCTTGCGAATTATTTTATTAAGTTTTATTTGTATTATTGTATTACTTCCCTTCTACGTGACTTTACCGAAAGAACCAAGAAGATAGTTTACAGTTCATTTGTGTAAGCAGGCGAGAACTCCAGAAACATGGACCTGAGTTACATTTGCAAAAGTAAGTGGTTGAGTGGATTGAGTGGGTTCATGGGTGAATGAGTGATTGAGTAAGTGAGATTGGGGGGGGGGGAGGGTTTTGTTTGACCATACTTCACCACTCTGGTCAGCGTGAGGTGGGGTGAGCCAATGCAGCGTCGATTGTGAACAACAGCTTGACAGCTGATCGGATTACAGCAAGGTGTAAATACATATTCTGATTCTGATACTCTTATTACAATCCTCTACTAAAAACCCTTAGAGTAATCTTAGGGGTTTTTAAATACGTATTTTTGTTTTAAATATGTCTAATATATTATCTTAGGATTTCAATAATATTCTAGACAAATCATTACAGTAGAGTGCATTGAATAGCAGGAGCACAATTGGAATCGTTAGAGCGATTTTAGTTTAGATCCATGGTCAGACCTACGTGCTAAATTTGCTACGCCTACATCTGCAGAACATGAAAAACCAGTAGCATCTACATCTGCAGAACTTGAAGAACCAGTGGCATCTACATCTGCAGAGCGTGAAGAACCAGCGACATCTACATCTACAAAACGTGAAGAACCAGTGGCATCTACATCTGCAGAACATGAAGAACCAGTGGCATCTACATCTGCAGAACTTGAAGAACCAGTGGCATCTACATTTGCAGAACATGAAGAACCAGTGGCATATACATCTGCAGAACATGAAGAACCAGTGGCATCTACATCTGCAGAACGTGAAGAACCAGTGGCATCTACACCTGCAGAGCATGAAGAACCAGTGGCATCTACATCTGCAGAACGTGAAGAACCAGTGGCATCTACATCTGCAGAACGTGAAGAACCAGTGGCATCTACATCTGCAGAACTTGAAGAACCAGTGGCATCTACATCTGCAGAACGTGAAGAACCAGTGGCATCTACATCTGCAGAACGTGAAGAACCAGTGGCATCTACATCTGCAGAACATGAAGAACCAGTGGCATCTACATCTGCAGATTATACGACTTGTAAATCCATCCCCCGTGTTTATTGTACACGCCATACAACGTGTTTGGAATTGACACAGGAGTACAGTTGGATTTATGAACAGACCTTTGGAACCTAACTCGTCCGCAAGTGGAGGAGTCCCCGTACTGTAATCTTTGAACATGAATCATCAATTCAGTGTTATCTACAATTCTATGCTCCGATTCCGATTCACGCTCTGATTCGCTTATCGCCCGCTTACGATGTTAGCCGCGACTGGCCAACGAAAAGTTGAGCTCATCAGCGCGCCCACGTCTTCCGCGTGATGTATACCGATGATACAATGCGTGACATACCTAACCAGAGGGTCCACGCATTCTTGCCACACCTGGCGTGGCCTTACCTGTCTGTATGCGTGGGTGGTGTGTGGGGCGGGCGGGGGTGAGGGGAGCGGTGGCGCAACGGTTAGCGCGCCACGCTCCGAGCTCGCCGACACGAGTTCGATTCCCGCTCTCACGGCCAATGCTTGAACCGGTCCTGGGCCTCCTCTAGGTCAACTCGGCCTCGAATGAGTACCTGGTGCGGTGTGCAGTATACATCGCCACTGGGGAGACAAAGGCGGCCGGGCGTGGTGCTGACCACCCATCGTGTGCCGTGCCGTGCAGGCCTTCATAGGTGCTCGCTAACAGCACTTGCCCCAACAGTCTGTTAAGGCTATAGGGGAATCTTTGCCTTTGTGTGTTGGCCACCCCCCCCTCGTGTGCCACAGTGCCGGCCTTCATAGGGGCTCGCTAACAGCACTTGCCCCAACAGTCTGTCAAGGCTATACGGGGGATCTTTGTCTTTGTGTGTTGGCTACCCACCCCCTCGTGTAACAGCACTTGCCCAACAGTATGTCGAGGCTATACGGGTGGTCTACGTCACAGTGCTGAGTGATGTCTGAAAACCGGCTCGTTGGGCTTCCCCCTGGGTTGACTCAGCCTTAACAACAATGGAACACTTTGGTGCGACGGACAATAATCACAATAGCGTATGGGGAAATAAAATGACAACAGGTGGTTTTTACCCTTGCTGGCAATCCAACAGGAGGTGTGGTAAGTCGGTCAAAGGGGCCGTCCATAAATGACGTCACGCGATTTGGACGATTTTTGACCCCTCAAATATGACGTCACAAAGCTCTGCCCCCCCCCAAAAAAAATATAAAACATGCTTCAAATCGCTTTAAACTATTGTCATTGTAGTGCGTATTTAAAGTGGCGCTGCACTCTGATGTTGTAGGAGAAAACATTTATTAAAACGTCTATTTAATTAAGTAGAACGTGTTTTCTATATTTATTTAAAGTTGCGAATTTTGATGTGACGTCACATTTCTCACCCCCCTCTCCTCGTCACACATCGTCACAAATGTCTGACCCCCCCCTCCCCCCTCGTCACACATCGTCACAAATGTCTGACCCCCCCNTCCTCGTCACACATCGTCTCAAATGTCTGACCCCCCCCCCAAGGTGCGTGACGTCATTTATGGACGGCCTCTTTCTGGCAATACAACTGTTGTGTTAAGTTGTTCAAACATCAAAGGGCACCTTTTGCAAGAGATCAGCTCCTGCATGAAGCCCCCACGCGGCATCTTCTTGGTTCTTTCGGTAAAGTCACGTAGAAGGGAAATAATAAAATAATAAAAATAAAACATTATAAAATACAAATTTGCACCGGCTCTGCTTTTTAATTCATTAATGCAGGAATTCATCTTCTTGGTTCTTTCGGTAAAGTCACGTAGAAGGGAAATAATAAAATAATAAAAATAAAACAATAAAATACAATTCTCACGACGTTTCGGCCACAACGCAAGCAGCCGTCCTCAGGTGAAGAACAGCGTCTGTCGGAAAGACAGCGTCTGAATGAAACAGCACCAGGCTTGGCAGCGTCTATTGAAGCTGCTGGGTTGGAGGGGCTCCTGTACCTTAAAAAGTCTTAAAGTCACTTTATTGTCAAGTGTGTTACATGCATGACATACAACACAGATGAAATTACAGTCCTCTCTCTTGGTCCCACGGTGCAACCAAGCAATAAATTAATCACAATTAACAGACATAAATAAACAATAAACAATCGGCGATCAACACAAGATAAATAATCAAAAATGTAATCAACTTAAAATAAACAACAGTCAAGAATTTTTAAAATGTAAAATATTATTTAAATAAAGTATTTTAAGAAATAAGATATTTAAACCAGTGTGGTAGTGCGATGTAGTGCAATGTGTAGTCCAGAGATCAGGATGTACGAGTGAATGCAATAAATGAACATAATTAATGCGCCCGCAGGCGACCCTACAGATTGCCCTCACCCACCACCCCCCATACAACGATGTGTCTCCCCCGCCCCCGTGTAGCTGACAAAAGCGATTGTTGTTCTTCCTCGTGTCCCCTGTCCAGTCTATACGACAAGGCCGTAGCTATGGAGTCAACATTGGGGGGGACCAAATCTTACAGGGGGTCTGGGGGTCCCAACCCAGAAAAATATCGAAATTTTAAAACTCATTTCCTGCCTAAATATTTAAAAATGCACTAACACATGGGATGGACTTTTCATTTTTATTTCTTACAATAATGTCTAATGGTGTTTTGTATTACGTCGCTCTGTTTTTACTTCATTACCATTTCTCGTTTCGTTGTATGTACTGGCAGAGATTAGGGACTAGTAAAGTACAACCATAACCACAATCGTATCAACAGAAATCTATGCATTGATTAAAATGAAGACAAGTCCAGATATTGTGGCCAAGGTTTAGCAAATTGTTGTTTTTATTTACAAAGCATCGCAATTCTTTTTATAGCATTATATTGGGGGAGGAGGAGAGGGGCAGGAGGGGGAGGGGGGTAGGAGGGGGGTAGGAGGGGGGTAGGAGGGGGGTAGGAGGGGGGTAGGAGGGGGGTAGGAGGAGGGGGAGTAGGAGGGGAGTAGGAGGGGGGTAGGAGGAGGGGGGTAGGAGGGGGGTAGGAGGAGGGGCAGGAGGGGGAGGGGGAGTAGGAGGGGGGGTAGGGGAGGGGAGTAGGAGGGGGGGTAGGAGGAGGGGGGTAGGAGGGGGTAGGAGGAGGGGGTAGGAGGAGGGGAGTAGGAGGGGGGTAGGAGGGGGGTAGGAGAGGGGGTAGGAGGGGGGGTAGGAGGGGGGTAGGAGGAGGGGGAGTAGGAGGGGAGTAGGAGGGGGGTAGGAGGAGGGGGGGTAGGAGGGGGGTAGGAGGAGGGGCAGGAGGGGGAGTAGGAGGGGGGTAGGGGAGGGGGAGTAGGAGGGGGGGTAGGAGGGGGGGTAGGAGGAGGAGTAGGAGGAGGGGNAGTAGGAGGGGGGNTAGGAGTGGGGTAGGAAGTATGAGTAGGAGGAGTAGGAGGAGTAGGAGGAGGAGTAGGAGGAGGAGTAGGAGGTGGGTGACGCATCGGCGTCGTCACCTGAGCGAGCCCTCCTCGCCCCGCTCCACACCCCCAGCACTCCATTTTGATCTCACTCACTCACCTCACCCCCACCTACTCCTCCTCCACCTCTTCCTCCTCCTCCCGGCGTCTCCCCTCCTCTTCGTCGAGTCGACCATCTCTCTCTCTCTCGCCGTGAGGGTGGACAGGAGGGAGGGAGGGACATCGTGTCGCGCGACAATTGGGAAGAGATCCTCTCGGGAGAGAGAAGAGAGCGAAGCGAGTGGCCAGGTAAGCCATGTCGACTCACAGAGGCTGTGCGGGTGCGGCCTTTACCTGCGTGGTGAATGTGCGTCTCTCTCTCTCATCATCATCATCTACGAGATGTTGACTACCTCGCCTGGTCTACAGGAGGTCGTGGGTCGCAATTCAGATCCTGACGATGCCTGCTGCTGCTGTATATTTAGAGTTTGCGTGTCTCTCTCATCTTCATCACGGTGGCTAGGAGATGTTGACTACCTCGCCTGGTATACAGGAGGTCGTGGGTTTGTTCCCGACCCTAACGCCTGCTGCTGTATATTTGGAGTTTGCGTGTCTCTCTCTCACTCACTCATCATCATCTATGAGATGTTAACTACCTCGCCTGGTATACAGGAGGTCGTGGGTTCGATCCCGACCCTGATGCCTGCTGCTGTATATTTGGAGTTTGCTTGTCTCTCTCTCACTCATCATCATCATCTATGAGATGTTGACTACCTCGCCTGGTATACAGGAGGTCGTGGGTTCGACCAAGATCCTGACGATGCCTGCTACTGTATATTTGGAGTTTGCGTGTCCCTCTCATCATCATCACGATGGCTAGATGTTAACTACATCGCCTGGTATACAGGAAGTCATGCTGTATATTTGGAGTCTGCGTGTCTCTCTCTCATCATCATCACGGTGGCGAGGAGATGTTAACTACATCGCCTGGTATACAGGAAGTCATGCTGTATATTGGAGTCTGCGTGTCTCTCTCACTCATCATCATCATCATGGTGGCTATGAGATGTTGACTACCTCGCCTGGTCTACAGGAGGTCGTGCTGCTGCTGTATATTTGGAGTTTGCGTGTCTCTCTCTCATCATCATCATCACGGTGGCTATGAGATGTTGACTACCTCGCCTGGTATACAGGAGGTCGTGGGTTTCAATCCAGATCCTGACGATGCCTGCTGCTGCTGTATATTTGGAGTTTGCGTCTCTCTCATCATCATCAGGGTGGCTATGAGATGTTAACTACCTCGCCTGGTGTACAGGAGGCCGTGCTGTATATTTGGAATCTGCGTGTCTCTCTCTCTCTGCGTGTCCTCGTGGTCGCGTGGATTTTTCTCCGGTTTTTTATTTACCCCCCTCCACATTTAGAATCAACATCACCACTCGTTTCGAGTCCTGTGGCAGCTGCTGCTGCTGCTATAAAGCGACTTCCACACCACGATTACAGTGACGATTAGCCCACTTCCTTGAGCCGCAAGCAGCATTCGTTCGTGATTGCCAGGTCGCTCGCTTCTGACACGAAGAGCTTTACAACAACAGCATCAAGTTTTGGGGCCTTATACCTGGCCAAAATAAACACCGTTTAAGACCGAGAGAGATCACATATCCGACTGTGCCTTGCCTATCATCTTCTGGAAGCCAAGCGGCAGCTACGCGCCTTATAGTGTGGTCAGGTGAGGCTTACCTGCCTGAGATTTCTATACGCTGGTCTTACAGACGGGGGTCTTACCTGTTTGGTGTGTACCGGTGAGGGCAGATGAGTCTTACCTGTGTGTATGTATGTGTCTCCTTGTCAGCTATACCTGAGTGTGTGTACCTGGGTGTGTGAGGCCTTACACCTGAGCCTGCACAGTTAGTGCCTTGCCTATGTTAACATATGCTCAGGTGAGTGTTGCCTTTATAACTTACCTGGCGTGGCTTTGCCTGCGTACGTTCCTGCAGCCAGGCAGCTCCTCGTGTGATAGTGTGGCCAGGTGAGGCTTACCTGCCTGAGATTTCTATACGCTGGTCTTACAGACGGGGGCTTTGCCTGTATGGTGTGTACCGGTGTGGGCAGATGAGGTTCACCTGTGTGTGTGTACCAGGTGAGATTCACCTGTGTGTGTGTACCAGGTGAGTCACCTGTGTGTGTGTACCAGGTGAGTCACCTGTGTGTGTGTACCAGGTGAGGTTCACCTGTGTGAGTGTACCAGGTGAGTCACCTGTGTGTGTGTGTACCAGGTGAGTCACGTGTGTGTGTGTGTACCAGGTGAGTCACCTGTGTGTGTGTACCAGGTGAGGTTCACCTGTGTGAGTGTACCAGGTGAGTCACCTGTGTGTGTGTGTACCAGGTGAGTCACGTGTGTGTGTGTGTACCAGGTGAGTCACCTGTGTGTGTGTACCAGGTGAGGTTCACCTGTGTGTGTACCAGGTGAGTCACCTGTGTGAGTGTACCAGGTGAGGTTCACCTGTGTGAGTGTACCAGGTGAGTCACCTGTGTGAGTGTACCAGGTGAGTCACCTGTGTGTGTGTACCAGGTGAGGTTCACCTGTGTGAGTGTACCAGATGAGGTTCACCTGTGTGTGTGTACCAGGTGAGGTTCACCTGTGTGTGTGTACCAGGTGAGTCACCTGTGTGAGTGTACCAAGTGAGTCACCTGTGTGTGTACCAGGTGAGGTTCACCTGTGTGTGAGTACCAGGTGAGTCACCTGTGTGTGAGTACCAGGTGAGGTTCACCTGTGTGTGAGTACCAGGTGAGTCACCTGTGTGTGAGTACCAGGTGAGGTTCACCTGTGTGTGTGTACCAGGTGAGTCACCTGTGTGTGTGTACCAGGTGAGTCACCTGTGTGAGTGTACCAGGTGAGTCACCTGTGTGAGTGTACCAGGTGAGGTTCACCTGTGTGAGTGTACCAGGTGAGGTTCACCTGTGTGTGTGTACCAGGTGAGGTTCACCTGTGTGAGTGTACCAGGTGAGTCACCTGTGTGAGTGTACCAGGTGAGTCACCTGTGTGAGTGTACCAGGTGAGGTTCACCTGTGTGTGTGTACCAGGTGAGTCACCTGTGTGAGTGTACCAGGTGAGTCACCTGTGTGTGTGTACCAGGTGAGTCACCTGTGTGAGTGTACCAGGTGAGGTTCACCTGTGTGTGTGTACCAGGTGAGTCACCTGTGTGTGTGTACCAGGTGAGGTTCACCTGTGTGTGTGTACCAGGTGAGGTTCACCTGTGTGAGTGTACCAGGTGAGTCACCTGTGTGTGTGTACCAGGTGAGTCACCTGTGTGTGTGTGTGTACCAGGTGAGGTTCACCTGTGTGTGTGTACCAGGTGAGGTTCACCTGTGTGAGTGTACCAGGTGAGTCACCTGTGTGTGTGTACCAGGTGAGTCACCTGTGTGTGTGTGTGTACCAGGTGAGGTTCACCTGTGTGTGTGTACCAGGTGAGTCACCTGTGTGTGTGTACCAGGTGAGGTTCACCTGTGTGAGTGTACCAGGTGAGTCACCTGTGTGTGTGTACCAGGTGAGTCACGTGTGTGTGTGTACCAGGTGAGTCACCTGTGTGTGTGTACCAGGTGAGGTTCACCTGTGTGAGTGTACCAGGTGAGTCACCTGTGTGTGTGTGTACCAGGTGAGTCACGTGTGTGTGTGTGTACCAGGTGAGTCACCTGTGTGTGTGTACCAGGTGAGGTTCACCTGTGTGTGTACCAGGTGAGTCACCTGTGTGAGTGTACCAGGTGAGGTTCACCTGTGTGAGTGTACCAGGTGAGTCACCTGTGTGAGTGTACCAGGTGAGTCACCTGTGTGTGTACCAGGTGAGGTTCACCTGTGTGAGTGTACCAGATGAGGTTCACCTGTGTGTGTGTACCAGGTGAGGTTCACCTGTGTGTGTGTACCAGGTGAGTCACCTGTGTGAGTGTACCAAGTGAGTCACCTGTGTGTGTACCAGGTGAGTCACCTGTGTGTGAGTACCAGGTGAGTCACCTGTGTGTGAGTACCAGGTGAGGTTCACCTGTGTGTGTGTACCAGGTGAGTCACCTGTGTGTGTGTACCAGGTGAGTCACCTGTGTGAGTGTACCAGGTGAGTCACCTGTGTGAGTGTACCAGGTGAGGTTCACCTGTGTGAGTGTACCAGGTGAGGTTCACCTGTGTGTGTGTACCAGGTGAGGTTCACCTGTGTGAGTGTACCAGGTGAGGTTCACCTGTGTGTGTGTACCAGGTGAGTCACCTGTGTGTGTGTACCAGGTGAGGTTCACCTGTGTGTGTGTACCAGGTGAGGTTCACCTGTGTGAGTGTACCAGGTGAGTCACCTGTGTGTGTGTACCAGGTGAGTCACCTGTGTGTGTGTGTACCAGGTGAGGTTCACCTGTGTGTGTGTACCAGGTGAGGTTCACCTGTGTGAGTGTACCAGGTGAGTCACCTGTGTGTGTGTACCAGGTGAGTCACCTGTGTGTGTGTGTACCAGGTGAGGTTCACCTGTGTGTGTGTACCAGGTGAGGTTCACCTGTGTGAGTGTACCAGGTGAGGTTCACGTGTGTGTACCAGGTGAGTCACCTGTGTGTGTGTACCAGGTGAGTCACCTGTGTGTGTGTACCAGGTGAGGTTCACCTGTGTGAGTGTACCAGGTGAGTCACCTGTGTGTGTGTACCAGGTGAGTCACCTGTGTGTGTGTACCAGGTGAGTCACCTGTGTGAGTGTACCAGGTGAGTCACCTGTGTGTGTGTACCAGGTGAGGTTCACCTGTGTGAGTGTACCAGGTGAGTCACCTGTGTGAGTGTACCAGGTGAGGTTCACCTGTGTGTGTGTACCAGGTGAGTCACCTGTGTGTGTACCAGGTGAGGTTCACGTGTGTGTATTAGGTGAGTCACCTGTGTGAGTGTACCAGGTGAGGTTCACGTGTGTGTGTGTACCAGGTGAGTCACCTGTGTGTGTGTACCAGGTGAGTCACCTGTGTGTGTGTACCAGGTGAGTCACCTGTGTGAGTGTACCAGGTGAGGTTCACCTGTGTGAGTGTACCAGGTGAGTCACCTGTGTGTATTAGGTGAGTCACCTGGATGTGTGTGTGTGTGTACCAGGTGAGGTTCACGTGTGTGTATTAGGTGAGTCACCTGTGTGTGTGTGTACTCGGTGGGTCTCAACCTGTTTGTCCAACCACGTGACCCCCAACCTCACCTGTGTGATTCTGCACGTCAACAATGTTGAAAACCCACACACTGGCTTACCCCAGAGAGCTCCTGTAGGTAGACCTGGTAACCTTTACTGCAGCCTTGCGCACGTTTATTTCTCGGTCGTAAAAAAAGTGTCAAATTCCAATAAATACTTGGGGTTTGATGAAACAAAGTGATCTGCACTATGGGAACCTCATTTGCCAGTAAAACTATGATAATTGGTTCTTTACCCTTCTATCTGGCAACAAAACTGACACCTTTTTGCAAGGAGTCATGTTTGCATAGACGCAATACCTGCAGTCATAATACAAACAAAAGAACATAACTCTGATAATGTATGCACTGTCCTTGAAGTTGATTGGTCCACACCCGAGACAGCTTTCCTTCGAGCCTAGTCTCAACTTCAAGGACAGTGCACATTATCAGAGTTATGTCTTTTGTTTGTATTATGACTGCAGGTATTGCGGTCTATGCAAACATGACTCCTTGCAAAAAGGTGTCAGTTTTGTTGCCAGATAGAAGGGTAAAGAACCAATTATGAAACAAAGTGAGTTGTGACTTGCGTTTGCCCATCCTTAATTTTTTGTTCAAGATTATTTACTTTCATGTCTCGCACCCCAGGTTAAGATACCACTGCCTGCAGATAGCCTCGGAGAGACTGGAGTTGGTGTTCGTTTTGATTCACGGTGGCTGAACGTGTCGATCGGCGAGATGTGCGTTGCCGGTGTCTTGCAGGCAATGTGGGGGGGGGGGCTTGGCTGGCTGACTTAATGAGTCAGATATTGGTGGTTTGCGGATGGTTTCCCGCACCAGGGAATGTGGAGTGTCGGCTGGTGGGTGGCAGGTGGGTGGCAGTTAGTTGGTGTGCAGGTGGGTGGCAGGTGGTGGCAGGTGGGTGACAGTTGGTGTGCAGGTGGGTGGCAGGTGGTGGCAGGTGGGTGGCAGGTGTGTGGCAGGTGGGGACAGTTGGTGTGCAGGTGGGTGGCAGTGGGTGGCAGGTGGGTGGCAGGTGGTGGCAGTTGGTGGCAGTTGGTGGCAGGTGGTGGCAGTTGGTGGCAGGTGGGTGGCAGTTGGTGGCAGGTGGGTGGCAGTTGGGTGGCAGTTGGTGGCAGGTGGGTGACAGTTGGTGGCAGGTGGGTGGCAGTTGGTGGCAGTTGGTGGCAGTTGGTGTGCAGGTGGGTGGCAGTTGGTGTGCAGGTGGGTAGCAGGTGGGTGGCAGTTGGTGGCAGTTGGGGCAGGTTGGTGGCAGTTGGTGTGCAGGTGGTGTGCAGTTGGGTGGCAGTTGGTGGCAGGTTGTGGCAGTTGGTGGCAGGTGGTGGCAGTTGGTGTGCAGTTGGTGTGCAGTTGGTGGCAGTTGGTGGCAGGTGGGTGGCAGTGGTGGCAGGTGGGTGGCAGTTGATGTGCAGGTGGTGGCAGTGGTGGCGGTGGGTGGCAGTTGGTGGCAGTTGGTGTGCAGGTGGGTGGCAGGTGGCAGTGGGTGGCAGGTGGGTGGCAGTTGGTGTGCAGGTGGTGTGCAGTGGGTGGTAGTTGGTGTGCAGTGGGTGGCAGGTGGTGACAGTTGGTGTGCAGGTGGTGTGCAGGTGGTGGCAGGTGGGTGGCAGTTGGTGGCAGGTGGGTGGCAGTTGGTGGCAGTTGGTGGCAGGTGGGTGGCAGGTGGGTGGCAGTTGGTGTGCAGGTGGGTGGCAGTTGGTGGCAGTTGGTGTGCAGGTGGTGGCAGGTGCAGGTTTGCAGGTGGTTGTGGTTTGCAGATGGTCCCCACAGCAGGCAATGCTGAGTGTCGGTCACTCGGCCAGTGCGAGTGCTGCCAGCGTGTTTCATTGAGACGGCGTCACGGCTGCAGTTTGGGTGAGGCACGGGTGGGGGTGCGTCGTTTCCGCGTTTTGAGTGCATGCGGGACGGAGCGGCGGTGTTGGCGGTGGTGGTCACGCGCGACAAACCCGGCGACCCGAGTTCGATTCCCGACGACATCGGTGACGATCATCTGGACCGGTAACTGGGGTGGGGGGGGTCTACACGGGGGTCTTTGTCTTTTGAATCGGAGGGTGGTGCCAGAAACATAGGAAGCGTCCCGCTTTGAGCACACAGGTGCTGGGAAGGACGTCAAGAGATGGATCATCATCTCTAGTTGTGAATGTGTGTGTCTGTTCAAAATGTTTAGCGTACTTCCCGACATGCAACAAACTGGAAATTTGCCATGTGGCTACTTTCCAGACTGTACACCATGCAAACATAAAAAATACTTCTTTTTTTGGGGGAGCTCAATAATGCAGTTATTTTTTGCACGGCAAGTGAGTTGTGACGTCACATCTGTCACGTGACCCGCGCACGCAGAAGCGTAACGCATTTAGTGTAGTGGTTAGTGCGCTGCGCTACGAACCCGGCGACCCGAGTTCGATTCCCGCTCACGGCTAACACCAGTGCCGATTATCTGAACCGCTCCTGGGTCTCCCCTAGGTCGACTCGGCCTCAAACGAGTAACTGGTGTGGTGTGTGAACATCGCCACTGGGGAGACAAAGGCGGCTGGGCGTGGTGGTTCCAAGTCCTGGGTGAAGCCGGTAGTCAAGCTTGTTACTAATAATCTGCAGCTTCGTTCGCCCAACCCCAATCACTACCCAACCCCAATCACTACCCCAACCCCTATCACTACCCCAACCCATCACAACCCCTATCACTACCCAACCCTATCACTACCCAACCCCTATCACTACCCCAACCCCATCACTACCCCAACCCCATCACTACCCCAACCCCATCACTACCCCAACCCCTATCACTACCCCAACCCTATCACTACCCCAACCCCTATCACTACCCAACCCCTATCACTACCCAACCCTATCACTACCCCTATCACTACCCAACCCCATCACTACCCAACCCTATCACTACCCAACCCTATCACTACCCAACCCTATCACTACCCAACCCTATCACTACCCCAACCCTATCACTACCCAACCCATCACTACCCAACCCCATCACTACCCCAACCCCATCACTACCCAACCCATCACTACCCAACCCCTATCACTACCCAACCCTATCACTACCCAACCCATCACTACCCCAACCCCATCACTACCCAACCCCAATCACTACCCCAACCCTATCACTACCCCAACCCCTATCACTACCCCAACCCCATCACTACCCCAACCCCATCACTACCCAACCCATCACTACCCCACCCATCACTACCCCAACCCTATCACTACCCCAACCCATCACTACCCCAACCCCATCACTACCCCAACCCCATCACTACCCAACCCCTATCACTACCCCAACCCCATCACTACCCCAACCCCAATCACTACCCCACCCCAATCACTACCCAACCCCATCACTACCCACCCCATCACTACCCAACCCTTCTCCAACCCCTCCTACCCAACCCCATCACTACCCCATCACTACCCAACCCCATCACTACCCCATCACTACCCAACCCCATCACTACCCAACCCCATCACTACCCCAACCCCATCACTAACCCCTATCACTACCCAACCCCATCACTACCCNAACCCATCACCACCCCTATCACTACCCCCAACCCATCACTACCCAACCCCATCACTACCCAACCCATCACTACCCAACCCCNATCACTACCCCTCACTACCCCAACCCCTACCCCAACCCATCACTACCCAACCCATCACTACCCAACCCATCACTACCCCAACCCCATCACCACCCCAACCCNATCACTACCACCCCTATCACTACCCCAACCCCATCACTACCCAACCCATCACTACCCCTATCACTACCCATCACTACCCACACTACCCAACCCCATCACTACCCAACCCCTCCTACCCAACCCATCAACTCCCATCACTCCAACCCCATCCTCCCAATCACTACCCAACCCATCACTACCCAACCCATNACTACCCAAACCCATCACTACCCAACCCATCACTACCCCTAACCCCANTCACTACCCAACCCTATCACAACCCAACCCTGAGAATCACTACCCAACCCNTCATCCTANCCAACCCATACNACCCAACCTCACTACCCAACCCTGAGAATCACTACCCCAACCCCGTCATCCTACCCAACCCTATCACTACCCCNACCCCTCACTACCCAACCCCATATCACTACCCAACCCCATCACTACCCNAACCCCAATCCTACCCAACCCCAACTACCCAACCCCGATCACTACCCNAACCCTCACTACCCAACCCCCATCACAACCCAACCCCATCACACCCAACGNCTACACTACCCCAACCCATCACTACCCCAACCCCAGTCACACCCCACCCCATCACTACCCACCATCATACCCCAACCCCNATCACTACCCCTACACTACCCCAACCCCCATCACAACCCCAACCCCATCCTACCCCAATCCATCACTACCCACCTACACTACCCCAACCCCATCACTACCCAACCCCCATCACTACCCCAACCCCTATCAAACCCCTACATACCCCATCACTACCCTAACCCATCCTTAAACACTCCCCCTGCTCACCATAACACTGGAATCAACACGGGCCAGTGACGTCATCCTGTACAGTGCAATTCACACAGCTTAATGCGTCACCTACCAAAAAGCGACAATTCACACAGGCTAATGACGTCATCCTGTTACTAACGACAATTCANACAGGCTAATGACGTCATCCTGTTACTAAAAAGCGACAATTCACACAGGTTAATGACGTCATCCTGTGAGTGGTGTCTGGACAATGACTCACGGCAAGCAGTATCCGACGTAAGGAACACTGTACACGTGCACTGTATTGTTTTATTGTTTGTTGATTTTACTAACCCGGNTCCTGCCAAACAACACAAACCACAATCTAGAAATGCTGTGGACAGTCGCACAGTGCAATGTACTAGCCTGCAGTATAGTGCACTGTCATACAGTACAGTGCTCTAGCATACAGTGCAGTGCACTGGTGTACAGTGTGCCGTCATACAGTACAGTGCTCTATACAGTACAGTGCACTATCGTGCAGTACAGTGCACTGTCGTACAGTGCACTAGCGTACAGTACAGTGCATTGGCGTACAGTGCGCTAGTGTACAGTGCAGCGTACAGTCGTGCGGTACAGTGCGCTATCGTACAGTGCATTGGTGTACAGTGCGGTGCGCTAGCATGCGGTACAGTGTACTAGCTTGCAGTACAGTGCACTAGCATACAGTACAGTGCGCCACATACAGTACAGTGTACTAGCATATAGTACCGTGCACTATCGTACAGTACAGTGCACTAGCGTGGAGTACAGTGTACTGTTGTACAGTACAATGCACTATCGTACAGTGCACTATCGGACAGTACAGTGCACTAGCATATGTTCAGTGCACCACATACAGTACAGTGCGCTAGCGTGCGTACAGTTACTATACAGTGCAGTGTACTATACAGTGCAGTGTACTACATGAGTGCAGTGCACTCGAATACAACAGTGCACTGGCATACAGTCCACTATCGTACAGTATTCTACAGTTCAGTACAGCACACTTGCATGATGTTGATGATGGGTTAGGAGGGTTTCATCATCCAGCAGTGGCTTGACTGGCTGATGGGGGCGAAATTTCCAAATGTATTTCCCTCTTGGCACCAAATAATCTCGCAGAATAATCGACCGAGATGATCGATAACACGGTCAACAACATAAAAAACATGTTTTTCTGGCCTGGACATTTGCAGCTGTTCTAGACTAATCAGGGTGCTGATTCCAATGTGATCTCATTTTTAAATCCTTTATATTAAGTTCGCTTGCTTGCTTACGACTGTGCAAATCTTTCGGTCGTTTTTTAACCCACTTCCGTGATCCAATCGAGCTGACATTTTGCACACAGACTCGTTGTGCGTGACAATTAATGTTCGTGAAAATTTTTTTCCAAAATTTTACACTTTTAGGAAACAAATTATATTTAATTACCAATTGCTTAATACTGGCAGACAATCATCTGACCCATAGGTGGCAGCCATCTCAAGCCAGAGGACGAGAGGACTCGAGCCGCCACGCATATAAAGGATTTAGAGTGAAAAACTTTGTTTTTACGGGTTAATTTTTATGCTATCGGCATACCCCATTTCATTGATTTTACCCGAAATCAACTCTGTCACTTATGATTGCAAGTTGTTGCGAGTCAGTGACTGCTTTAGTGTTAAAATATGGTGCTGTATTTTTAGGATAGTGCGTTTACAATATAATTTTAGTAGATATCCACATTTATTTAATATTTTTTCTGCAGTTTTTATTGAAAATGCAATATTTGATAGCTCAAAAACCTGATGTGATAGACAAAAACTGATGCCAGATTTGGAATCAGCACCCCAAATTACCTTAAAACCGTTGGAATACCTTATGCCAGAAATAGTGACCAGTGCTATCCAGTGGCTTCGTTGGCACAGGATTTTCACTAATCATTGTTTATAATCGCTTATTTTTGCACATTGTTCCATTCTTTGTTGTTTTGAGCTTGAAATGTGTTTGCTGGATTCAATTGGGATGAATAAGCACACAAATAGACGATACTTTATAAAGTTACTGTATTTACCTTACCCTACTTGCCAATCCAAACTCGAAGACTTTTACATGGGTGGTGTATCTACTTGCATACTTGTCATTGTTTAACAAGTATGTATTGTATAATGTACTCTGTATATTTGACGTTGATATCGAGCATAGCTACGTTCTGTGTCACGCTACATGGTGTCCGATCACCTTCAGAGCGGTTTTGCCAGCTCGGCCTGGGAACACTGGATAACATTGGAAGCCGGATAAAATCGTATCCTGGAAAATCGATTATCAACTGTAATCAATCAACAGCTCTCCTCTCCTGTGTTGTATTTGGATTGTCAACCAACATCGGGTAAAACATCAACAAGATGTCTTACTCTTAGGTTTTTTTCGGTAAAGTCACGTAGGTAAAAAATAAAATTAATAAAGTAAAATAAAAATCACGACGTTTCGGAGGCACACAAACTTCAAATCTAGAATCAACAAGATGCACCAACTGTTCTCTTTTAGCCCCCCCCACCCCCCCAAAACGTTCCACTCATTGGCTGCCACATTCAGATAAGCCCCTCCCCCTTCCCTCCCCCCTTAAACTTGTATTTAAGAGCTTGTCTCTTGGAGTTTTGCCTCACTTGAGACAGTAAATCTAGCTGTGACGGTCCCACCTGATGATGGAGACTTGTGTTGCCTCCGAAACGTCGTGATTTATTATTTTATTTCTATTATTATTTCTAGAATTTTAACTTTTTACCTAAGTGACTTTGCCGAAAAACCTAAGAGTATGTAATCAATCGGCTTATGAACAAACGCAGTCTTCGACTCTAGACGAGAGATATAATGGGAGGCTTTGTGATCTCTCGCCTCCAGCCTCTCGCGACTGACCTCTCCTCTCTCACCATCCAAGAAGATGACACAAACTTGATTGGGAGCTTTCGGTAAAGTCACGTAGAAAAAAAGAAAACAATAAATTCAATACTAGTGTAAAGTAGGAGCCGACACCAGATTGCAGGGGTCTCGTCCTTTATTCCTTTCCTTCCATCCACACCTGTCCCCAGCCGTCCCAATCTCGTTCCCGCCAAAGGCCCCTTCTTCCCGCCCGTTCTCTCCTTATATCTCTTCGATCACCCTCCACTAACCCCTCTATTGGTGGGAATCCTTCCCCTGACACCCCTACATCCCCCCCCCCCCGGAGAAAAAATAACCGTCCTCGGTTCTGCCTCCCCCATGGACCATTTAAATCTCCCCATGCCTCCCTCCACTGACAGTGACGACAGCCCTTCCCCCCCACAACCATACAATGCAACATAACACAACGAAATCAATTGCGCGGCCTGCCCAGGTCTCCAGCCAGCATCCCGTAACAGCCCGGACATCCACAGGCAGCAGATGACCGTGGCGGCCCCCTCCTTCGAAGGCCCTCTCGTCGCGGTCCCTGGTTCGGTGGTGCCGGTGTCGCCTTGCCCGGCGCCGCTGTCTCTCCGGCCCCGCTCGTGCCGCCGCTCCGTCAGGCCTCACATGGGGTGCTGTAGGTGACAAGGGAACACAGGGCACCGAACCCCCTGCCGGTCGGCGCGTGGTGGTCGGCGACCTTGGCCTGGGTAGGGATGATGATGATGTTGGCAGTGATGTTGGTGGTGATGTTGGTGAAGATGACGGTGGAGAGATGTATGGCTTAAGGCGGGTGGGGTGTACAAACCATCGTCGCTTACCCAGTTGGACCTGGACGCACTGCGGTCGGAGTGCTTTAATGACCTCGACCGGCCCTTTCCAGGGTCGGTGCAGCTTTGGTGAGAGGCCAACCGGCACCTGAGGACAGTGTAGCCATGCCTGGTCCCCGACTTTGAAGGGCTTGGCTGTCACTGTCCTCTCCCGTATCCGTACATTACTCTCTTGGCTCGTGGCCGATGCGGCCTCGGCTGCTTGGCGGGCCTCCCTCAAATAAATGAGGGAGGTCTTTAGTGCCTTCGCCATGCGTCGGCTCTTGCGGGAATGTCCGTCAACTGCACCTCAATAGGCGGAACGGGATCCCGTCCGTACATCAGGAAAAACGGCGAGAACCCCGTCGCCGCGTGTGGGGCCACCCTGTACGCCGCTAAGACAGATGGAATGTGGAGGTCCCAGTCGGAATGGTTTTCGTCCACCACTTGGGACAGCATGGCCGCTATGGTGCGGTTAAGCCGCTCTACCATCCATCGGTCTGGGGATGATACGGAGATGTTCGGACCTTTTTAGTGCCCAGGATAGAGCTGATCCGTGAGCAACCGCTCCGGTGCCCCCTTATCAAGGACATAGCCTCCCACGAAGGCATCGGCGATGGTCTGTGCCGTTTGGTCCGGGAGGGCCCACGCCATCGGCCACCTCGTGCAGTACTCGACTCCGACCAACAGGTATTTATTTCCCCGTGGCGTGACCGGCAGTGGTCCCAGGATGTCCAACGCAACCAATTCGTTGACCCTGGTCACCGTGATGGGCTGTAGGGGCGCCCGGCTTACCCGGGGTGGCGGCTTTCGCCGCGCACATTCGACGCAGGTAGCGACCCATCGATGCACGTCAGCGGTCATACCTGGCCAAAAGTACCGACTCTGTAATGTGTATAGTGTCTTCCGCCCCGCCAGGTGCAGCAGCTGGCGGCCGTGTACGTCCATAACCAATTGTTGACGCAGCGACTCCGGAACTACCAGGCATCGTCGGCGCCCTGTCGGGTCCCATCGCATGAGGAGGTCCTCCCATACGATGTACTCCTCCCCCCTGCCTCTGCTGAGGCGCGTAGCGTTCGCAGTGGGGCTTCCTCCAGCTGTAGCCGTCGCCAATCGTCCAAGGTCAGCCCCAGGTCGTGGTCGGTCAGCTGGACCTCACCCTGTGCGTCCTCCGCCGTGCGTACGGGAGCGATGACTGTCCCCTCCGGCCTCGCCTCCTTGCAGCGTGCCCCGCCTGTGGTGCATGCACAAGGGCCCTGGGGCGCCAGTCGGGACAATGCGTCTGCGTTGGCATGTCTGGTCCCTTTGCGATGCACTACTTGGTACCTGTACTCCTGCAGGCGCTCTATCCATCTGGCCAGCTGGCCCGAAGGCTGGTCGATGCGGAGCGAATACTGCAAGGCCGCGTGGTCAGTGCGGACCGTAAATTTGCGACCATACAGGTAGGGTCGAAATTGCTGCACGAAGTGAACGACTGCCAGGAGTTCCCTACGTGTGACGCAGTAGCGCTGCTCCGCTGATGAAAGCACGCGACTACCATAGGCGATAACCACCTCGCGACCCTGCTGGACTTGCGACAAAACACTGCCGATGCCCACATCGCTGGCGTCCGTGTCCAGGATAAAGGGGAGGCCAAAATCCGGAAAGGCCAATGGTGGTGCATCTGTCAGACGTGAGCGCAGCTGCTGGAATGCCTCTTCCTCCAGAGGGCCCCAATAAAACCTCTGGTTCTTCGCCTTCAACACGTGCAAGGGCTTGGCAATGGTTGCGAAGTTCGGTACGAACCGGCGGTAATAAGAAACGAAACCCACAAACCGGCGTACCTCTGGAACCGTTGTGGGAACAGCCCAGGCCCTCACGCAGGCCGTCTTTTCCGGGTCTGTAGCCACTCCAGACTCACTGACGACGTGGCCCAAGTAGCGTACCGACGACTGCATAAGGTGGCACTTCGACGGCTTGAGCTTCAAGTTCGCGTTCCGGAACCGCAGGAATACCTGACGTAATCGGTCAATGTGTTCCTCGAATGATCGGCTGAAGACAATGACGTCATCAGGTAGATGAGGCACGTTTCCCATTGGAGGCCTGCTAAGGCCAACTCCATTATGCGTTGGAACGTCGCCGGCGCAGTCTGGAGGCCCATAGGCAGGCAGTTGAACTCGAACAGGCCCTGTGGTGTCCGGAACGCTGTTTTAGGCCGGGAGTCCGCGTCTAGTGGGACCTGCCAGAACCCGGACAATAAATCCAGCGTACTGAAAAATTTTGCTCCCGCCAGTGCATCCAATGAGTCGTCAATACGTGGTAGGGGATATGCGTCGGCTAGCGTGACGGCATTGAGGCGTCGGAAGTCCACACAGAATCTCAGTGACCCGTCTGACTTCTTGACTAGGACCACCGGTGCCCCCAGGGACTCGAGGATGGAGAAATTATGTCGGCCCGCAGCATCTCCTGCACCGCTTGTTGAATGTGCCCTTTTTCCATTGGGCTCATTCTATATGTGTTTTGGCGCAGGGGTGCGGCATCTCCCGTGTTAATGTGGTGCTGCGACAGATTTGTGCGCCCTAGGTCGAACGGTCCCCGGCTGAACACGTCCGAGAACTCATGCAATAACGAGTGCAGCTGCTGTTTCTGGTCGGGCGGCAATCCCGGCTCAGGCCCCGCCAGCTGGTCCATCCATGATTCGGCCCCTCTGTCCTCGGACTGGCTGATGCTGCCTACAAGCTCGGGCTTTGTCCCTGGGGCTCCTAGTGACAAGGGACTAACGTGGGCCAGAACTGTTCCCTCCTGCACCGTCGCTGTTCTATCGGAGGTGTCAGCACCTGAATGAACAGATGCTGGTTCCTCTGTACAATAGTTTCGGCTCCCACCAGCGCATGGCGATCCATGGCAGCTGACGCCGGAGACACCAGGATGGGTGAGTCTGGTCGGGCTGTCACGAGGGGAGACCGATATTGCAGCGGAATCAGCATCTGGGCTGCCGGGGGAATGGAGACAGACTTACTGACCAGAGCCTGCACGTAGGGTACACCCCGGCTGGCCCCCTCCGCCTTTAGGAAATGGAGATGCGTTCCCTGGACTTCCACCCGCCCATTGGCCAGATCGATTTTCATTGGCATCCGCCTCAGAAAGTCCGTCCCCAACAGGCAGGGTACGGGCAACGTTGCGGAGACAAGGATGGGTCCTGCTACCGAGAGCTGCCCAATCTGTATCGGGGCTTCAACCTGGCCCAGGAAGCCCATGCTGCCTCCATTTGCTGCAATGAACGTTGTCTTGACAGGGACTAAAGGTCGGATTTTATCCGGCAGCATCTCGTGCATGGTGCTCGAGATGATCGTGGCTGATGCCCCCGTATCCACCAAGATACGTGCCGACACTCCCGCGATTTCACCGACCAGGACCGAGGTTCCCGACGTGGCCGCTACCACCCGCCTTGCCAGCTTCCTCCATTGTGTGGCTGAGTCCGGCCACTGACCAGGCGGCGTCTCGTTATCCCGTGGTGCATGGTGAAATGATGGGGATGGATGTGAATGGACTGAAGATGGGGTTCCTCCCTTTGGAGTGCGTCGCAGCAGGGTGAGCGCGCCCTTGTTACATAGTGTGGGCTTACCCCTGGGTTGAGGGCTGTGCTCTCTGTGGTGCAATTTGCCCCCCCTTGGTGATGTAGGGTGGGCCCCCCTTGTGGTGTGGGGGGCCCCCCCATTGTAGGGGGCAGGCAACTGGTGACGTCACGCCCGCCGGCGACGTCACGCCCGACGGCGACGTCACGCCCGCCCGCGACGTCACGCCCGCCCGCGACGTCACGCCCGCCGGTGAAACCACGCCCGCCCGCGACGTCACCTCCGCCCGCGACGTCACCTCCGCCCGCGACGTCACGTCCGCCCGCGACGTCACGTCCGCCCGCGACGTCACCTCCGCCCGCGACGTCACGTCCGCTCGCGACGTCCCTCCCGGCCCCGGCGCGACTCCCGACGCGGTCTCCGGCCCCGGCGCGACTCCCGACGCGGTCTCCGGCCTCGGCGCGATCCCCGACGTGGTCCACGGCCCGGCGCAATTCCCGGCGCGATCCGCGACACCACTCCTGGCCGCGACGTCACTCCCGGATGCAACGTCACGTCCGTTCGCGACGCCACTCCGGGTCGCGACGCCACCCCTGGTCGCGACGCAATCCCAGGCCCCGGCGCTATCCCCGGCGCGATCCCCTTCCCCCGACCCGGACAATGGGGACCGGGAACGACACCGACGGCGCCCACCCCGAGGAGACTCCCGGTAAGTTCGCGGCGTCGGAATTATAATTGCTCGGCCCGACCGAGAGGCCGGGCGGGACGGCGTCACTCGCCTGGATCCTGTCGGCGTTCGGCCCCGGCGGGTTCCAGGTGACGTTGGCGGCCTCCGGCTCTGTGCGGCACCCCCTCGCCACATGCCCCTCTCGACCACAACGGTGGCAGACCCACGGGGCGTTCCGTCGGGGGGGCTCGGCGCGATGTTGTAGAGGCGGCTGCCAGCGACGCGGCGGTTGGTCGCGCCCCTGGTCCCTCTGCTCCGCCAGTCCCCGGATCGCCGCGTACACCTCCCGTAGCGATGGCTCCGTCTCAGACGTCGGGGGTCCGTCCCCAGCTGCTCCACAGGCAGCCTGTGGCGACGGTGCAGGTTCGGCGGTTGGTGTCGCTGGACCCAGTAGCGCCGCGGCAACGGCTCGGCTGTTCCCCCCGCCGCGCCAGCTACCGGCCCACGGGTGGCGCCCGGCCCATGACCTGCTCGTGGGCTTGGATGGTCCGGGCAGCCCACAGCGAGGTGCGTTCCCCGGCGTCACCACGGGCATTACAACGCCGGCGCGGCAAGCGTAGGCGATGAGGTGCTCGACCACGAGATCCTCGAGCGCTTCTTCAGCCAGGCGAGGGAAAGCTCTCCTCGCCAACACGAGCAGTGCACCCCTGTAGGATAAAGGGGATTCTTTAGCCCCTCGCTGGCGATCCTGGAACCGTTTAAAGGCTCCTTCCGCCGGGCAATAGATCTCCCCCAAAGCCTCGTAGGCCGCCTGTAGCGTGGTCTTGCTGTGCGAGGGAAGGGAGGTGTAAGAGGCGAGTGCTTCCTTGCCCAGAACGGATGGCAGCGCTCGTAGTGCCTCTTCGTCTGTCCACTCGAGAGCGTGGAAGGCAGCCTCGAATCGGCGGACAAACTCCTCCCAGTCTTCTTCCTCAGCCACGAACTTGTCGACGGGCCCCAGCCGACGCGGCCGTCCGGCCACCTACTCTCCGTGTTGGGTGGTTAGCCCTGGGGTTTTGGCGGACCGGCGGCGGCTGGCGTGACGAGGTTGGTTGCCCGGCCGGCTGGTCGGCCTCCGGGTCCCGTGGCCTCTCCTCCCGTAGTACGCGTGGGGGTGGGGGTCCCGGTGCTGGCGGGTCCCCCATAGGGAGCCTCTGTAGGAGCTCCTGGAGTGCCCTCTCCACGCGGGCCATGCGGTCCTCCATGGGTCCTCCAGGCGATCCGGGCCCCCTGCTGCTGCTTCTGATAGCAGGCCCCCTTGTTGCCCGGGATGGAAGGATCCCCGGCCCCTGCTTCCTCCTCCCTTGGCTCTTTCCCGCGGGGATTTTCTTTGTAGCCATGAGATCCCACCGCTGCCACCAGATGTAAAGTAGGAGCCGACACCAGATTGCAGGGGTCTCGTCCTTTATTCCTTTCCTTCCATCCACACCTGTCCCCCAGCCGTCCCAATCTCGTTCCCGCCAAAGGCCCCTTCTTCCCGCCCGTTCTCTCCTTATATCTCTTCGATCACCCCTCCCACTAACCCTCTATTGGTGGGAATCCTTCCCCTGACACCCCTACACTAGCATACGACGTTTTGATTGTAACACAAGCAATCGTCATCAGGTATAAATGAAAGAGAAAAAAGAAAAAACAAACCTAGTAAACTTAGAAATATAATGCAATACGACACAGAGTCAACACCCTATGTGTGTCTTTCTCTGTGTCTCTGTGTTGTCTCTCTCTGCTTATGTGTCTGTCTGTGTGTCTCCGTGCTGTGTTGTGTCTCTCAAAATTTTGCAATCTTTGGAAAACGTAATCAACCAGGTATGTTGACTGTTATGTTAGCCGACTTTCTGTGTTGTATTGCATTGTATTTGTAAGTTTACTAGGTTTGTTTTCTCTTTCCTTTGGACCTGATGATGATTGCTTGTGTTGCAATCGAAACGTCGTATGCTATTAAATGTATTTTTTCTTTCTACGTGACTTTACCGAAAGAAACAAGATTACACAACTCCGTTTTGGAGTGGTGCATTGCTTGGGTTGTGCAGCGTGTGTGGTTTAAAACTAAACTTTTTGTAAAATTAATTTTACCAGCTTAGACGCCATCGGTCATCCTCGCAGAAGCACAGGCTTTTGGCTAAGCCCATTGAACAAAGTCGGTGGTTACTGCATTGGGCGCTGTTTCAGATGTTCTGCTTCTGCGGCTGTCTGGGACACTGCCGATATTGGGAAGGAACTGAAGCTTGTGCACTTTTAACATCGTCATCTAGATTGACAAAGTCATCTGTTAGGAAGTGCTTTTTTTACGTGCTTTTTATAAACTCACTTTGTCTATTGTTGTATCCTCAAATCTTGTTACTCAATTTTTACCCACTTCCCAATGTGGTATCGACTGCAAACTTGGTTATACTTATGTCATACTGATGACAATATTATATTCTATCATTTAAAAAAACACATTTTTTTAAACCATCTTTTTTTATGTTTGTTTCACCTTGGGTCTAATTGTCCACGGTCAATTGACGTTGGCTGTAATTGCCCACGGTCCCTTACGTTATGGCAAGCTTCGGCCCACTTCCTGGAGTCGTGGAGTTTTTCCATTACTAGTACGGTACATTTCATTAAAGCGTGTTTAGATGAAAAAAAANTATTACTTGTGTTTATCCTTCCCCGCACCTCCGATTAGCGTGGTTGGCTCCGCATGGTGTGAAAGACGCCTGGTATACAGGAGGTCGTGGATTCGATCCAGACCTTGACGCCTATTGTGTATTTGGAGTTTGCGTATCTCTCATCATCATCATCACGGTAACTAGGAGATGTTGACTACCTTGCCTGGTATACAGGAGGTCGTAGGTTTGATCCCGACCCTGACGCCTGCTGCTGTATATTTGGAGTTTGCGGTCTCTCTCTCATCATCATCACGGTGGCTAGGAGATGTTGACTACCTCGCCTGGTACGCGGGATGTAGAGGGTTCGATCCTAACCCTGACACCTGCTGTGTGTTTGGAGTTTGCGGTGTCTCTCTCTCCATCATCATCGTGCGGAGATTTATCCTGCCTGGTACGCAGATGTGAGGTTGATCCTAACCTGACACTTGTTGACCTATCATTCGCGACGGCCAGTGTCGCCTCGAACAAAATAGCCGTATAGCTCGAGGTGGCGCTTTCACCGGGTAAAAAAAAGTTAATATTTTTGTATTTAGTTTGTTGCCCCCCCCCCCACACACCCCCGATTAGCACATTTGGCTACGTAATGGCGCTAAAGGAGTCCAACGTGCAGTCATGTGCGTCGGTCATCATGCACGCACGCCCCTCTGTTTTAGCCCGCGAATGAAAACTTGACCGTGGTCTGTCGTCCCGTGCATGCGTCCTCGAATCCACGTGCTCCTCCGCGCCGCGTGCCAGCAGCCACCGTCGTCGTTCGCCTCCCCTGTGCCGCTACATTAAGTGCCGAAGTCCACGACCAAAAGACAGACGTGCAGAAGCCATTGCGTAACCACCCGCGGCCGTCCCATCCTGCACCCCCCCCCCAACGCGTTTTTGTTTTCGAGCTCCGATGAAATCATTGCGGTGCTTCCCCCTCGGCTGCCCGAGCATTTATGGCCACGCGGGTTTCCGTGTAAGTCTCCTGCGTCGTCTTCTTCTTTCGTATGGCATGGGGGGGGGGGGNCAGTGGTGGTTTTGGGGAGGGTGACAGGGTCGGGAGTGAAAGCAACAGTCTGTGGAGATGATGTCACAGTTGAATGTTGAGGTCTTTCAAAAATCCCATTGTAGAGATGATGTTGTAGAGATGATGTTGTAGAGATGATGTTGTAGAGATGATGGTGTAGAGATGATGGTGTAGAGATGATGGTGTAGAGATGATGGTGTAGAGATGATGGTGTAGAGATGATGGTGTAGAGATGATGTTGTATATATGATATTGTAGAGATGGTGTTATAGAGATGATGGTGTAGAGACGATGTCACAGTTGAATGTTAAGGTCCTTAAACTAAATCCCATTGTATAGATCAGTGGTGTTTAACCTTTACTGCAGCCTTGCACCCCTTTGCTTCGCATTTATAAAAACAATGTACAATTTTAATAAATACATAGGGTTTGATGAAACAAAGTAGTTGTACTTACGTGCCCCGTGCTTAATTTGTATATCGATAATTTACCTTTAGAAATCTGGCCACATCTCGCATTCCCAAGTTAAGAGCCACTGGTCTAGAGGATGTCACAGTTGGATGATAAGGTCCTTCAACCAATCCCATTGTATAGATGTTGTCACAGTTGGATGATAAGGTCCTTCAACCAATCCCATTGTATAGAAGATGTCACAGTTGGATGATGAGGTCCTTCAACCAATCCCATTGTATAGATGTTGTCACAGTTGGATGATAAGGTCCCGCTTGCGGCCACCACCACCAGTGACGATTATTAGAACCGGTCCTCGGCCTCCCCTAGGTCGACTCGGCCTCAAATGAGTTACCTGGCGCGGTGCGTAGTAAACATCGCCACTGGGAGACAAAGGCGGCCGGCGTGGTGCTGGACACGTGCGCCGTGGCGGCCTTCATAGGTGCTCGCTAACAGCACTTGCCCCAACACTCTGTTAAGGCTGTAGGGGGGGGAATATTTGTCTTTGTGACAGCGTGAGTGTACAGATCTCCGTGCAAATCGTTTGCGAACCAGGCTGACCGCTGTCAACTTGCTACATTTGAGAATTTCGGTTTTGTTATCTGGCATTCCCGCATAAGCCCATGACGGGTCTCCGTGCGAGTTCACGTAACATCTGTGGCAGAGGTCGCAAACGGGTTTTGATTCCTTACCCGTACCCGGCCGCACCAGGGTCGCAAATGGGTACCCGTACCCGGCCGGGTACGGGTATCGGTCCCCTCCCATACCCTACCAGAAATGAGTGACCAACGGTTACTCACCAGTGACTCACGGCCGCACAAGGGTCGCAAACGGGTACCCGTACCCGGCTGGGTACGGGTAGCCGGGTTTCGGGTAGGTTACGGGTATCGGGTACCCGATTGCGACCTCTGATCTATGGGCCTCGCAGTCTATAGACCTCCACGTGAAGTCTGTTGACGCATGCGTCCGCTTGCGCGAGTTTCATCTCTCGCTTCAAAAGCCACCAACCCCCGGGGCTTGCGACTTGTAGAGTCGATTGGGGGGCGTGACCTCGCTCGGTGACGTCATGCCGCTGTCATTTCTCCCCCCTCCCCGCCCCACCCCCGGGGGTTTCCTCTGCACATGGCTCAGTTGGGATGATGCGCCCCCTCCCACCTCCCTCCCACTAGTGACAGGAGGCCCGTGGGTTCTATCCCGGACCCAGACCGCCTGCTGTATACATGCCGTTCGCGCGTCGCCCCGCCCCCTCCGTGGTTACGTTACCGTGACCCCCACGACACCGTGACCCCATGGCACCGTGACCACCATGACACCGTGACCCCCACGACCCCCATGACACCGTGACCCCCACGACACCATGACCCCCAAGACCCCCATGACACCATGACCCCCACGACCCCATGACACCGTGACCCCCAAGACCCCTACGACACCATGACCCCCACGACGCTACACGCGGACGGACACAGCCGTCCCCAACACTGTTGGCGGCAGAGCGTCGTGGGGTGACACGTGCGCCACGGGCAAGGGGGTGCGGCAGAGTGTCGTGGGGGGGCACGGGCGAAGGCAAGGGGGGTGCGGCACAGTGTCGTGGGGGGGGTAGACGCGCCAGCCTCTAACAAGAAGTACCGGTTGCTGACTGTACGTTTAGAGAGGAGGTGTTGGCGCTCCTCGCCCCCTCTTCGTGTGCGCTGACGGCTAAACTCATGTTTTTATTGGTGCCAGGTTAGGCCCCATCCCCCCCCACCACCTGGAGCTCTTTTTTTCAGAAGCGCTCACCCGCCTGGCCATCGCAAATGACGGCAGTGCAACGAAGCGGCTCATCGTCGTCATCGTTGTCATCGTCGCGTGGAAATGTACAGCAGCGGCGAATAGCTCTTAAAGGCGTGACGTGGATTCTAAATGTAGGAGGGGGACAAACCGGAGGACCCGGAGAAAAATCCACGCGACCACGGGAGAGAGACACACAAACTCAAATACACAGCAGCAGGCGTCAGGGTTGGGATCGAACCCACGACCTCCTGCATACCAGGCGAGGTAGTTAACATCTCCTAGCCACCGTGATGATGAGAAAGAGACACGCAAACTCCAAATATACAGCAGCAGGCGTCAGGGTCGGGATCGGAACCCACGAACTCCTGCATACCAGGCGAGGTAGTTAACATCTCATAGCCACCGTGATGATGATGAGAGAGAGAGACACGCAAACTCCAAATACACAGCAGGCGTCAGGGTTGGGATCGAACCCACGACCTCCTGTATACCAGGCGAGGTAGTTAACATATCCTAGCCACCGTGATGATGATGATGAGAGAGAGACACGCAAACTCCAAATATACAGCAGCAGGCATCGTCAAGGTCGGGATCGAACCCACTACCTCCTGCATACCAGGCGAGGAGTCACCCGTTTGGCCCTCTGCCAATAAACCCTGACGAAATGTTAACTACCTCGCCTGGTATGCAGGAGGTCGTGGGTTCGATCCCGACCCTGACGCTGCTGCTGTATATTTGGAGTTCGTATTTGATGCCTGTGGTCGCGTGGATATTTCGACGGATCCTCCTTTTCCCCCCTCCCACGTTTAGAATCAACGTCACGCGTTTAGAGTTCTTTGGATGCTGCTATACATTTCCAAATGGTGATAATCCCACTTCGTTGAGCCGCTATTGTTTGTGATGGCCAGGTCGCTTATGAAAACATTCTGATTCTGAAATCAACGTGTGTTTAGGGGCCGTCCATAAATGACGTCACGCGATTTGACGATTTCCCCCCCCCTCGTCACACAAAGTCAGACCCCCCCCTCAAATATGACGTCGCAAAGCTCTGCCCCCCCCCCAAACATATTTCCATTTTGAAAATAAAACTTGCTTCAAATCGCTTAAACTATTGTCATTGTAGTGCGTATTTAATGTGGCGCTGCACTCTGATGTTGTAGGAGTGTTATAACATTCTATATTTATTTAAAGTTGCGCATTTTTATGTGACGTCACATTTCTCACCCCCCCCCCTCGTCACACATCGTCACAAATGTCTGTCCCCCCCCCAGGTGCGTGACGTCATTTATGGACGGCCCCTTAGACGAGTATTTGGCTGCTAGAAATCTCCACTTGATAAGCCTCTTTCGTTCAGCTATCATTTGTGACCAGGTCGCTTCTGAAGAAAAGCTATACAGCTCAGCGGGACCTTACCTGGTAAAATAAAAAAAGAAGTCTTCTTGGTTTTTTCGGTAAAGTCACGTAGAAGGGAAATAATAAAATAATACAAATAAAACATAATAAAATGTCGATGTAAAGCTTTCGTGACTGCAGGGATTCATCTTCTTGGTTCTTTCGGTAAAGTCACGTAGAAGGGAAGTAATAAAATAATAAAAATAAAACATCATAAAATAATTCTCACGACGTTTCGGCCACAACACAAGCAGCCGTCCTCAGGTGAAGACCAGGTCTGTCGGGAGACAGCGTCTGAAAAAAAAGTGTTTTTTTGTTTGTATATGAAAAGAATCCGCTCCGTTTGTTATCTCGCCCAGCGGTCTGCGTCCCTTCCAGCGGGTGCATGTGTCCCACGCCCCACGCCCCGTGCCCCGTGCCCCGTGTATCTATCCATCATCTTTATAAAAGGGCTCAGAATGTCTGCGACTAGTTCGGCTGGCTTCCAGTTCCTGGCTCGTCTCATTCGGCTCTCCGAAGGCGAGAGGACGCTGCTTTGGAGATTTGTTTTTTGAAGAGCGAGATTTTTTTGCCGTGCGTTTCACGTCGCCCCTCTTCGGTCGAAGTGTCACGAGGTTTCAACGCGTGCCGACTTCGGCACACAAATGGCAAAACAACGGATGGGGCAGTGACTTCTGTATCTTCTATCTGAATATATACCTTCAGAAAAATCTTTGATTAGGACATACGAGTAAAACAACAATGCGGGAGTCTTTATTATTAAATCCTTTATATTAAGTTCGCTTGCTTGCTTGCTTGCTTGCGCGCTTACGACCGTGCAAATCTTTCGGTCGTTTTTTAACCTACTTCCCGTGATCCAATCGAGCTGACATTTTGCACACAGACTCGTTGTGCGTGACAATTTATTTTCGTGAAATTTTTTTTCAAAATTTTACACTTTTTAGGAAAAAATCAATTATATTTAATTACCAATTGCTTAATGGTGGCAGGCAATTATCTGACCCATAGGTGGCAGCCATCTCAAGCCAGAGGACGAGAGGACTCTAGCCGCCAAGCATATAAAGGATTTATAGTGAAAAACTTTGTTTTTACGGGTTAATTTTTTATAGATCTGCGAGATTGGCATACGTCACGCCGGGTACTAAATAGTTTCATGTCATTGGTTTACGACGCTCGTTGGCGTGACGACGAGTCTCAAGGTGGTCCTTGAGGAGGAGGGTCCTGCAACAGTTGTCCACAGTAGGTGGCGAGCGCCACTGCTGCTACTGCTGCTACTGCTGTTGCTACTACTCCTGCTACTGCTGTTACTACTACTGTTGCTGCTGCTGCTACTACTGCTGCTGCTGATGCTACTACTGCTGCTGCTGCTACTACTGTTGCTGCTGCTGTTGCTACTACTCCTGCTACTGCTGTTACTGCTGTTGCTAGTATTACTACTGCTGTTGCTACTACTCCTGCTACTGCTGTTGCTACTACTGCTACTACTACTGCTGCTACTGCTGTTTCTGCTACTGCTGCTACTGCTGCTACTGCTGCTGCTACTGCTACTACTGCTGCTGCTACTGCTACTACTACTGCTACTACTGCTACTACTGCTGCTACTTCTGCTACTGCTGCTACTGCTGCTATGCCTCGCTCAGAATAAAACGAACTCCGAGAGCGGCTTGCGCTCGTTCCCAGACTCGGCGGTGAACGGGACGACGACCGGAGGGGTCGCCCCCCCCCCCCCCGCCACTTGCAGATGCGTCTCGGGGTGGGGTGGACACGTGGGAAGGGGTCAAACAGGTCAAACATTGTGATAATGGGGTTTAAAAGGTACCGCTTAAATGTAACGGTGAGCGGAGCGGAGCGGGTGGAGATTGTCCGCGCCCTCGATGAGAGCGTGGCTGGCCACGGACGGGGAAGGCCACGGACGGGGAAGGAAGGTTAGAAGTGCCGCTGGTGGTCACCTTGTCAACTGGGCGCCGTGTTTGGTCGAGGCTTGTGCCGTTAAACCCGCCACCACCCGACCCGCAGCCAATCGGTAAAGGAGGGCGTTGGTGTTTGTTTGGCGCGAAAACAAAACGTGGGCCCATTCGGTCACTCGTCCGGCATTCACCGTTGTGTGTTGGGAGAGTTAAACCCATTACAACGTTTACAATTCTGACACTCACCCGTTGTGTGTTGGGAGAGTTAAACCCATTACAACGTTTGCAATTCTGGCACTCACCCGTTGTGTGTTGGGAGAGTTAAACCCATTACAACGTTTGCAATTCTGGCACTCACCCGTTGTGTGTTGGGAGAGTTAAACCCATTACAACGTTTGCAATTCTGGCACTCACCCGTTGTGTGTTGGAGAGTTAAACCCATTACAACGTTTGCAATTCTGGCACTCACCCGTTGTGTGTTGGAGAGTTAAACCCATTACAACGTTTACAATTCTGGCATTCATCGGTTGTGTGTTGGGAGAGTTAAACCCATTACAACGTTTGCAATTCTGGCACTCACCGTTGTGTGTTGGGAGAGTTAAACCCATTACAACGTTTACAATTCTGGCACTCATCCGTTGTGTGTTGGGAGAGTTAAACCCATTACAACGTTTACAATTCTGGCACTCACCCGTTGTGTGTTGGGAGATGGCTAAACCCATTACAACGTTTACAATTCTGGCATTCATCGGTTGTGTGTTGGAGAGTTAAACCCGCTATGTTTACAATTCTTACCGGTTGTGTGTTGGGAGAGTTAAACCCACTATGTTTACAATTCTGGCACTCATTGGTTGTGTGTTGGAGAGTTAAACCCACTGGAACGGTTACAATTCCGGTGGATTTACTCTCCCAGTACACAACCGGTTAATGCCGGACTTATACCGAATTGGCCACGTTTTGTTTACGTGCCAAACCTCCTTACTCATAATTGGCTGCGGGTCGGAGGTGGCGTCAGGGGTTTAAGAGACCCGTGGAGTTACAGAGACCCATAGAGTTACACAGAGACCCGTAGAGTTACACAGAGACCCATAGAGATACAGAGACCCATAGAGTTACACAGAGACCCATAGAGTTACACAGAGACCATAGAGATACACAGAGACCCATAGAGTTACACAGAGACCCATAGAGTTACACAGAGACACGTAGAGTTACACAGAGACCCATAGAGTTACACAGAGACCCATAGAGTTACACAGAGACCCGTAGAGTTACACAGAGACCCATAGAGTTACACAGAGACCCATAGAGTTACACAGAGACCCATAGAGTTACACAGAGACCCATAGAGTTACACAGAGACCCATAGAGTTACACAGAGACCCATAGAGTTACACAGAGACCCGTAGAGTTACACAGAGACCCATAGTCACACAGAGACCCATAGAGTTACACAGAGACACATAGAGTTACACAGAGACCCATAGAGTTACACAGAGACCCATAGAGTTACACAGAGACCCAGAGTCACACAGAGACCCGTAGAGTTACACAGAGACCCATAGAGTTACAGAGACCCATAGAGTTACACAGAGATCCATAGAGTTGCATAGAGACCCAGAGTCACACAGAGACCCATAGAGTTACACAGAGACCAATAGAGTTACACAGAGACCCATAGAGTTACACAGAGACCCGTAGAGTTACACAGAGACCCGTAGAGTTACACAGAGACCCGTAGAGTTACACAGAGACCCATAGAGTCACACAGAGACCCATAGAGTTACACAGAGACCCATAGAGTTACACAGAGACCCATAGTCACACAGAGACCCATAGAGTTACACAGAGACCCATAGAGTTACACAGAGACCCATAGAGACACACAGAGACCCGTAGAGTTACACAGAGACCCATAGAGTTACACAGAGACCCATAGAGTTACACAGAGACCCATAGAGTTACACAGAGACCCATAGAGTCACACAGAGACCCATAGTCGCACAGAGACCCATAGAGTTACACAGAGACCCATCGAGTTACACAGAGACCCGTAGAGTCGCACAGAGACCCATAGAGTTACAGAGACCCATAGAGTTACACAGAGACCCATAGAGTTACACAGAGACCCATAGTCACACAGAGACCCATAGAGTCACACAGAGACCCATAGAGTCGCACAGAGACCCATAGAGTTACACAGAGACCCATCGAGTTACACAGAGACCCGTAGAACTACATAGAGACCCGTAGAACTACACAGACACCCCGACAGTAACCTTATCTGTCGTCGTTGGCACCGTTTCCTTCCGTGGACATCTCGCTCTGGTAGCCGAATCGACAGAGACGCCGCGAGATTTCATAACGAAAGGCAGAAGAGGAAATGAACGGGCTTCGTGTTTCCTTCTTCATTGCCGGGTTTNCAGAATCGCCGATTAGATTTTGTTTTCTCTTCGGGGAATTCAACGCTGCCGGCGGGGTGGGGGGGGGGGAAGTTGGGGGGGGGGGCACGGACGAAGAGATTGGCGGTCTAATAACCCCGGCAATAACGCCGATGGTCCTCGGTCGCCCGCTCTCACGTGGCACCCCGCTTGGGAAGGACTCCTCGCGCGCTTTGTACTTAGACCTCTCGGTTGACGCGCACGGCAAGAGAGTCGGATCGTCGCAGCGACGTGCACCGCAACAACGCTCCACACGGCACTGACCACCGTGACCTGGCCCCGCGACCTGACGCCGCGACCTGACACCGCGACCTGACACCGTGACCTGACACCGTGGCCTGACGCCGTGGCCTGACGCCGTGACCTGACACCGCGACCTGACACCGTGACCTGACACCGTGGCCTGACACCGTGACCTGACACCGCGACCTGACACCGCGACCTGACACCGCGACCTGACACCGTGACCTGACGCCGTGACCTGACACCGCGACCTGACGCCGTGACCTGACACCGTGACCTGACACCGTGACCTGACACCGTGACCTGACACCGTGGCCTGACACCGTGGCCTGACACCGTGGCCTGACACCGTGACCTGACACCGTGACCTGGCACCGTGACCTGGCACCGTGGCCTGACACCGTGACCTGACACCGCGACCTGACACCGTGACCTGACGCCGTGGCCTGACGCCGTGGCCTGACGCCGTGGCCTGACACCGTGGCCTGACACCGTGACCTGACACCGCGACCTGACACCGCGACCTGACGCCGCGACCTGACGCCGCGACCTGACGCCGTGACCTGACGCCGTGACCTGACGCCGCGACCTGACGCCGTGACCTGACACCGTGACCTGACACCGTGACCTGACACCGTGGCCTGACACCGTGGCCTGACACCGTGACCTGACACCGTGACCTGGCACCGTGACCTGGCACCGTGGCCTGACACCGTGACCTGACACCGTGACCTGACACCGTGACCTGACACCGTGACCTGACACCGTGGCCTGACACCGTGACCTGACACCGTGACCTGACACCGTGGCCTGACACCGTGGCCTGACACCGTGACCTGACACCGTGACCTGACACCGTGGCCTGACACCGTGGCCTGACACCGTGACCTGACGCCGTGACCTGACGCCGTGACCTGACGCCGTGACCTGACACCGTGACCTGGCACCGTGACCTGACACCGTGACCTGACGCCGTGACCTGACGCCGTGGCCTGACGCCGTGACCTGACACCGTGGCCTGACACCGCGACCTGACACCGCGACCTGACACCGCGACCTGACGCCGCGACCTGACGCCGCGACCTGACGCCGCGACCTGACGCCGCGACCTGACGCCGCGACCTGGCGCCGTGACCTGACACCGTGACCTGACACCGTGACCTGACACCGTGACCTGACACCGTGACCTGACACCGTGACCTGACACCGTGACCTGACACCGTGACCTGACACCGTGACCTGACACCGTGGCCTGACACCGTGGCCTGACGCCGTGACCTGACGCCGTGACCTGACGCCGTGACCTGACGCCGTGACCTGACGCCGTGACCTGACACCGTGACCTGACACCGTGACCTGACACCGTGACCTGACACCGCGACCTGACACCGCGACCTGACACCGTGACCTGACGTCGTGACCTGACCCGTGACCTGACCCGTGACCTGGCCCCGTGACCTGACACCGCGACCTGACACCGCGACCTGGCACCGCGACCTGACACCGCGACCTGACACCGTGACCTGATGCCGTGACCTGACACCGCGACCTGACACCGCGACCTGACACCGCGACCTGACGCCGTGACCTGACGCCGTGACCTAACACAGTGACCTGACACCGCGACCTGACACCGCGGCCTGACACCGCGACCTGACACCGTGACCTGACGTCGTGACCTGACGTCGTGACCTGGCACCGTGACCTGGCACCGTGACCTGACACCGTGACCTGACGTCGTGACCTGACGTCGTGACCTGACACCGTGACCTGACGCCATGACCTGACGCCGTGACCTGACGCCGTGACCTGACACCGTGACCTGACACCGTGACCTGGCACCGTGACTGACGCCGTGACCTGACGCCGTGACCTGACGCCGTGACCTGACGCCGTGACCTGACGCCGTGACCTGACGCCGTGACCTGACACAGTGACCTGGCACAGTTACCTGACACCGCGACCTGACACCGTGACCTGGCACCGTGACCTGGCGCCGTGACCCTGCGGGAGTCGCCGGCAACCAGCGCGGCACGGTGAGGAACACGGGCGGCCGCGAATTACAGACCGGGGAGGGAGTGGGGCGAGAGGGAGAGTCCCTGGCAATGGTAGCGGGGGGGGGGGCCCCTATGGATACGTGTGAGGATTATCGAGGATACGATCCCTGCGAGGTGTGAGCGTGAAATCACGCAACCTCCTCAATCCACCGTTTGCCGTTGTTTTTTCCCTCGTGGGGAAATTGCCGTGGACGTAACACGATGGGTTTTTTTTGAGATGCGCTCTCTTCCAGGAAGAGGCATCTCATCGTCGCGTGTGTCCAGGAGTTCCTCGGGGAGCGGTGGTGCTGTAGTGGTTAGCGCTTGCGCTGCGCTACGAACCCTGGCCACTCGGGTTCGATTCCCGCTCACGGCCACCACCACCCAGTGCCCGATGATGCTGGATGCAATTACCAGCGAAACGTCGTACTCAAATTGTAAATATTGTGGTTTCACGCTTCAACACACGGTGGGCTAAAGCAGTGAACTATTTGTCTTTTGTCAACGTGACACTTTTTTACTGATTGGCCGTGTCGGATGGTGGAGGGTTACGACACATTTATAAATAACGCCATCTAACCCAAAAACGTTGATTATGAATAATATTGGTCGCGGAAAGTGTGTTAAACAGTTCTTTACTTAATTTTTTATCTACAAAGCTGTGCGACTAGAACATTACATGGCTCCTTTGCCAGTAACATGTTGATAGGTTATTCCCTATTTTCCAACAATACGGTCCATTCCTCACTACCACAGGGAGATTTGCTGCTGTCGTGCATAGCCACGCCCTCGATTTGTATTTANAGAGCTTGGGCCTCGCAACGTGACGCGCCGCCCACGCAGTTGCGCCACGTGACACGGTCGCACGTGCGTCCAACCAAGTTCTACCTCCCCCGAAGGAACGTGTTTGNAACAAAACATTTAAGNTCTTCTTGGTTCTTTCGGTAAAGTCACGTAGAAGGAAGTAATAAAATAATAAAATAAAACAATAAAATTATTCTCACGACGTTTCGGCCACAACGCAAGCAGCCGTCCTCAGGTGAAAACCTGGTCTGAGGACGGCTGCTTGTGTTGTGGCCGAAACGTCGTGAGAATTATTTTATTATGTTTTATTTTTATTATTTTATTACTTCCCTTCTACGTGACTTTACCGAAAGAACCAAGAAGATGAATCCCTGCAGTCACGAAAGCTTTAAATCGAAACAAAACAGGTGTTAAGGTGTTGCCAGAAAAAAGGGGAAATACCTATCATCATATTTTGGTACTGGCAAAGGAGGTCCCGAGATGAATATAGCATCTGACAGCATCACCATGAGGTGACCGCCACCGCCTTTGTTCGACGGTTGCTGCTGCTGCGAGAATGAGAGGAGTCGGAATGGCGATGGTTTATAGCCTCCTTGACGAGCTCGGCAGTGATGTGTCGCGTGGTGGTTCCATCTTGTGGCGAGCGTTCTGTGTGTGACGGGTGCCACCCATATACAAGATGCTTGTCTTGGACTAACTCACGGCCGACGCGGAGGGTGGGGGAGGGGGGTGCGTGACGTCAGCAGGCCGCGTGCGGGTGACATGACAGATGTGACGTCACCGCTCACTTGCCGTGCAAATATATCCATTATTGAGCCCCCCCCCAAATACATAAGTCTATTTTTATACTTTTAGCATTGTGTGCAGTCTGGAAGCTACCCACATGCCAAGTTTTTGCATGTCGGGAAGTATGCTAAACATTTCCAACACACACATATTCACAAATTTCCCTTTTTTTACACTTTTTATTCACTCACTGTTGTTGTTGTATCCTCAAATCTTGTAACTAAATTTTAACCCACTTCCCAATGTGGTATCGACTGCAAACTTGTTATACTTATGTCATCCTGATGACAATACTATAAAATAAAAAACATATTTTTTTAAACATTCTTTTTTATATGTTATGTTTCAGCTTGGGTCTAATTGTCCACGCTCCCTTACGTTGTGCAAAGCTTCGGGGCCACTTCCTGGAGACGTGGAGTTCTGCCATTGCTAGTACGGTACATTTCATTAAAGCGTTTTTTTTTAAAAAGTGTTTTTAAATATTATATATATGGATGGAAGCAGATGGCGATGAGTCCACGGGTGAGCACGGGAGGGGTTTGTCTCCCTCCACGTTCAGAATCGACCTGCGTTCAGGACTATTTGTGGCAGCTATAGAGCAGAGGTCGCAACCGGGTACCGATACCCGTACCCTACCCGATACCCGGCTACCCGTACCGGCCGGGTACGGGTAGCCGTTTGCGACCCTGGTGTGACCGGGTACGGGTAGGCCGTGAGTCACTGGTGAGTCACCGTTTGTCACTCATTTCCCAACGTTTTGTCTCTTCTCACAATTCAAGTTCCTAGAATCAACCCACCGCGCTTGCAACGTGGCTTCATCCCAGAGGTTGCAATCGGTACCCGTACCTACCCGATACCGGCCGGGTACGGGTAACGGGTATCGGGTAGGGTACGGGTACGGGTACCTGTTTGCGACCCTGGTGCGGCCGGGTACGGGTAAGGAATCAAAACCCGTTTGCGACCTCAGCTATAGAGCCATCATTCGAGATTGTCAGGGTCGTTTCTGAAACATTGCCAAATAGCTCAAAGGGGCCTTACCTGCTAAATAAAAAAATTATATATAGGAGTTTAAGTCTGTGGGGACCCCTCGGCATGTCTCTATGGGTCTCTGTGAAACTCTATGGGTCTCTGTGTAACTCTATGGGTCTCTGTGTAACTCTGTGTAATTCTATGTAACTCTTTAGTTAGTTCTGCTCCTACTACCCCCTACTGCGCATTCACAACACCCTAATGGGTCCACCCTGTACCACATCCCAGCAGTCCCAACGTTTTCGGCACCAGGGACTGGTTTTGTGGAAGACAACTTTTTTCACAGACCAGGGTGGGGGGTCATCATTGGGTCTTTCCCCCTTTTCAAAGAAGCTCTCCAGCCACGTGTGTTTCTTACTCATTGTGGCTACTAGTGGTTAGCAGCTTGTGGGCTCACCAACACTGTGACTACTGAGACACGTGTGCGGTGCGGGAAAGGGTGGCGGACGGAAGTGGTCAATAACACTGGTCAAAAAAAAAATCATTTTTTCTGGCCTGGACTTTTGCAGCTGTTTAGACTAATTTCAGGGTGCTGATTCAAATCTGATCTCAGATTTGCTCTATCACATCTCGTTTTTATGCTATCGGCATACCCCGTTTTCATTGATTTTACCCGAAATTAACTCTGTCACTTATGATTGCAAGTTGTTGCGAGTCAGTGACTGCTTTAGTGTTAAAATATGGTGCTGTATTTTTAGGATAGTGTGTTTATAATATCATTTTATGTAGATATCCACATTTATTTAATATTTTCTTCTGCAGTTTTTATTGAAAATGCAATATTTGAATCTCAAAAACCTGATGTGATAGACAACTGATGCCAGATTTGGAATCGGCACCCCAAATTACCTTATGCCAGACAAAGTGTGTGGACCAGTGTGATAAAACAATGGGGGCTGGCAACACGTGTGGACCACCACTATGCGGTTGTAAGGTGTACACACATGTGGACTCACCGCCTCCTCTGCTGTGCGGACTTGGCATGGACCACGGTCCACGGCCCGGGATTGCTGCCTATCCGATCCTATACCCATCTGATGATGATGTGCTGCTGATGTTGTTGCTCTGCTGCTGATGTTGTTGATGAGTTGTTGATTGATGATGATGTGTTGCTGTGTGATGCTGCGATGTAGCTGTGAGATTGCTGCGATCTGCTGTTGCTGATGTTCTGATGATGATGCTGCTGCTGATACTGTCTTGTTGAAAATAATGTGCTGATTATGATGATGATAATAATAATGCTGCTCTGATACTGCGCTGATGTTGCTGCTGCTGCTGAAGATGATGTCTAATAATGTGCTGTACTGCAATGCTCTGCTGATGCTGATGTACCAATGCTGCTTGATTGTATGTGATGGCTGTGATGACGGATTCGTTGTTGTCCCCCCTACCAGGTGACCACACCGCGCGCACACCAACACTGAGGCCGTGGTGGTCCAGTGGACGTAGCCGGCACCGCCCTCTGCGCCCTGCTGCTCCTGCTGCTGCTGCTGCTGCTGCCAGAGCGAGCGCCATGGGGAAGGAGACGAGGAGAGACAACGGAAAGCCGACGAGCAGCAGCAACGACGGCAGAGGAGGTACCGGAGAGCGGGGAGGGGGACTGGGGGGGGGGGGGCTTCCTTCTCCATGACCCCCGACCTACGCCCCACAAGGGGTCACGACCACTTTGGGGCACCACGGTGGCTATGAGATGTTACTACCTCACCTGGTACACAGGAGGTCGTGGGTTCGATCCGCCCTGAGATGCCTGCGCTGATATTTGGATTGCGTGTATCCATCTCATCATCACGGTAACGAAGAGATGTTAACTACCTCACCTGGTACACAGGAGGTCATGGGTTCGATCCCGACCCTGGCGATGCTGATGTGTTTTTGGAGTCTGCGTGTCTCTCTATCATCATCACTGTGGCTAGGAGATGTTAACTACCTCACCTGGTGTACAGGAGGTCGTGGTTCGACCCAGACCCTGACGCCTGCTGCTGTATATTTGGAGTTTGCGTCTCTCTCCCCATGGTTGCGTGGACTTTTCTGCGGGTCCTCCGATTTTCCCCCTCCACGTTTAGAATCAACATGCGTTTATTGTATTTGGCTGCTACAAATGTGCCCAAGAGCCACTCATTTGTGGCCAGGTCGCTTCAGAAAGTGAGCTACATGGCTCAGTGGACCTTACCTAGAAGAATACACGTGGTTTAGTTTTTCATAAGGGGCCGTCCATAAATGACGTCACGCACCTGGGGGGGGGGGTCAGACATTTGTGACGATGTGTGACGAGGGAGGGGGGGTTTGAGAAATGTGACGCACGTCAAAATGCGCAACTTTCAATCAATATAGACAACACGTTCTACTTAAATAAATAGACTTAAAAAATGTTTTCTCCTACAACATCAGAGTGCAGCAGGACATTAAATACGCACTACAATGACAATAGTTTAAAGCGATTTGAAGCATGTTTTTTTTTGGGGGGGGGGAGGCAGAGCTTTGTGATGTTATATTTGGGGGGGGTCAAAAATCGTCCAAAATCGCGTGACGTCATTAATGGACGGCCCTAATACAAGTTATTTTGGGGGGTTAGATCGCGTGAATATAAATGTGTCGTTACACCCGCCACCACCCGACAGTCAATTATTAAGGTTTGTCACGTAAACAAAACGTGCCAATTCGTTACTTGTACTGCACTACACCGGTTGAGTGTTAGAGAGCAAATCCACAGTAGAGGCCGACCGGAATTCGGTTTCGGCACCAAAGTTGGCAAATGGCCTCTTTCGGCATTGTTTCGGTTTCGGCCAAAAGTAAATTTTCAACTTTTGATTTCGGCCTAAAGTCAATATTTAACTTTTGGTCTGGTTTCGGCCGAAACTGATATTGACTTTTGGTCGTCATTCGTCAACCGAAGATCTATTCTTAGAATATAACGCTAGTGCTACGTCTATCACTCTGCCTATCGGCCGGTCAGTCAGCGCTAGGCAATCCTATGCGATAGGCTGCAAACACACACACGTCAGCAGCAGCAGCTTGGGAGCGAGGTTACGGCCGCAACCACGTTCTGCTAATGTATATACGACCAGTCAACAGATGGCAGCCTGCATCTCCATCCGTGGGTGGACTCTCTTTGGTGGGACGACAACAAAGTAGTGCCTCTGTTGTCTGTCCCAGCTGCCTGCCCGCCTTGGCTTATGTGTTGCGTTCGCTTCAGTCTACACGTGTGTTGATGCCAGATTCGAAATCTGACAATGAGAGGCCGACCGAAATTCGGTTTCGGTTTCGGCGCCGAAAGTTGGCAAATGGCCTCTTTCGGCATAGTTTCTGTTTCGGCCAAAGCCAAACAGTTAATACTCTTAGGTTATTTCGCTGTGACCCCTAAATATATACCAGTAGAGGATGTGATTTCTCAGATTGATGTAGCCCTCAGAGGCATAGGACACATCCATGCGGATGTAGCAAGAGCTGAAATAGCCACTATTCTTAAGAATGCTAAGAAACCCACTAGCAACATTAGCAAAAACGAACGCTCTGAACTCGCGAACCTAAAAACGAGAGATGATATAGTCATCCTCTCGGCAGACAAGGCAATGCCACGGTCATCATGGATAAAGAATCATACAACAATAAAATCCTGGACCTACTTAATGATGGTAGTTACTCCAAAATTAAAAGCGATCCTACTAACAGCCTAATGACAAAAGCTAACAAGATAATCACAAGTTCGACGTCCCTAATCGAACCAACCAAACGTCCCTCTACCACACTCAGATAAGCTCTTCCCCCCCCTCCTCCTTAACTTGTATTTAAGAACTTGTATCTTAAATTTTTTGCCTCACTTAATACAGTAAATTCAGGGTGACGGTCCCACCTGATGACGGAGACTTGTATTGCCTCCGAAACGTCGTGATTTATTATTTTATTTCTATTATTACTTTTATTAATTTAATTAAATTTTTTACCTACGTGACTTTACCGAAAAAATCTAAGAGTATGAATCCTTGCAGTCACGAAAGCTTCAAATCTAGAACCAAACAGTTAACTTTCGGTTTCAGCCGAAAGTAAATTTTTTACTTTCGGTCTGATTTCGTTTTCGGCCAAACCAGAAATTCCGTTTCGGTCGGCCTCTAATCCACAACATTTACCATCTGAGTTACCGTGACGTTTCGCCAGTAATTACAACCGGCGTCATCAGGTGGACAGCAGCCAGATGTGTGGAGAAATCCTCCTCCTGTTTCGATTTAACCCAAGAAACGTCTTATGGATAATATTGGTCACGAGAGCCTTCATATGTAAACTATCTTCTTGGTTCTTTCGGTAAAGTCACGTAGAAGGGAAGTAATAAATAATAAAAATAAAACATAATAAAATAATTCTCACGACGTTTCGGCCACAACGCAAGCAGCCGTCCTCAGGTGAAAACCAGGTCCGTCGAGGCGACAGAGATGAATCCCTGCAGTCACGAAAGCTTTAAATCGAGTGTTAAACTAGTTAAGTTTATTTGTATTTTTTTTTTACAAGTGATGTGTTTACCTTTCCTGTACTCTGCGCACTCCTGCGTGTTTTTTGTATCGTGTTTGTCGCTGTCACCGTCCGACCCTCGTGCCCCCTGCCGGAGATCTGTAAAAAAAAGAGCTTGATAGCGAATCAGATTCCTCCTAAATACATAATCTGGTTCTTCACACTCTGCAGATGTAGATGCCACTGGTTCTTCACGTTCTGCAGATGTAGATGCCACTGGTTCTTCACGTTCTGTAGATGCCACTGGTTCTTCACATTCTGCAGATGTAGATGCCACTGGTTCTTCACATTCTGCAGATGTAGATGCCACTGGTTCTTCATGTTCTGCAGATGTAGATGCCACTGGTTCTTCACGTTCTGCAGATGTAGATGCCACTGGTTCTTCACGTTCTGCAGATGTAGATGCCACTGGTTCTTCACGTTCTGCAGATGTAGATGCCACTGGTTCTTCACGTTCTGCAGATGTAGATGCCACTGGTTCTTCACATTCTGCAGATGTAGATGCCACTGGTTCTTCATGTTCTGCAGATGTAGATGCCACTGGTTCTTCATGTTCTGCAGATGTAGATGCCACTGGTTCTTCATGTTCTGCTGATGTAGATGCCAATGGTTCTTCACATTCTGCAGATGTAGATGCCACTGGTTCTTCACATTCTGCAGATGTAGATGCCACTGGTTCTTCACGTTCTGCAGATGTAGATGCCACTGGTTCTTCACGTTCTGCAGATATAGATGCCACTGGTTCTTCTTGTTCTGCAGATGTAGATGCCACTGGTTCTCACGTTCTGCAGATGTAGATGCCACTGGTTCCTTGTTCTGCAGATGTAGATGCCACTGGTTCTTCATGTTCTGCAGATGTAGATGCCACTAGTTCTTCACGTTCTGCAGAATGTAGATGCCACTAGTTCTTCGTGTTCTGCAGATGTCGATGCCACTGGTTCCTTATGTTCTGCAGATGTAGATGCCACTGGTTCTTCATGTTCTGCTGATGTAGATACCACTGGTTCTTCACGTTTTGCAGATGTAGATGCCACTGGTTATTCACGTTCTGCAGATGTAGATGCCACTGGTTCTTCACGTTCTGCAGATGTAGATGCCACTGGTTCTTCACGTTCTGCAGATGTAGATGCCACTGGTTCTTCACGTTCTGCAGATGTAGATGCCACTGGTTCTTCACGTTCTGCAGATGTAGATGCCACTGGTTCTTCACGTTCTGCAGATGTAGATGCCACTGGTTCTTCACGTTCTGCAGATGTAGATGCCACTGGTTCTTCACGTTCTGCAGATGTAGATGCCACTGGTTTTTAACATTCTGCAGATGTAGATGCCACTGGTTCTTCACGTTCTGCAGACGTAGATGCCACTGGTTCTTCACGTTCTGCAGATGTTGATGCCACTAGTTCTTCACGTTCTGCAGATGTAGATGCCACTGGTTCTTCACGTTCTGCAGATGTAGATGCCACTGGTTTTTAACATTCTGCAGATGTAGATGCCACTGGTTCTTCACGTTCTGCAGACGTAGATGCCACTGGTTCTTCACGTTCTGCAGATGTTGATGCCACTAGTTCTTCACGTTCTGCAGATGTAGATGCCACTGGTTCTTCACGTTCTGCAGATGTAGATGCCACTGTTTTTTAACATACTGCAGATGTAGATGCCACTGGTTCTTTATGTTCTGCAGATGTAGATGCCACTGGTTCTTAACATTCTGCAGATGTAGATGCCACTGGTTCTTCACGTTCTGCAGACGTAGATGCCACTGGTTCTTCACGTTCTGCAGATGTAGATGCCACTGGTTCTTCACGTTCTGCAGATGTTGATGCCACTAGTTCTTCATGTTCTGCTGATGTAGATGCCACCACCGCCATGGATTGTGCGGAGGTTGAACTTATGACTCATGGCCCGAACAGGCAACCCGACATACGGATCGAGTTTGTTCGTTATCTCTGAAAGTTTGTAAGTCGAATGTTCGTAAGTGCAGGAGTCAGTCCCCTTGTGTGCCGTTCTCCCTCCCGACTGCTTTACTCCAGTCCATGGCTGTGGTTTTCTCCTCCAATCGGGACGTGAACTGGCTCAGCTTCCACTAAACTCTTTCAACTACCATGGGTAGCCAACCATGACTCATCGGAGGTGCGGGGAGAAAGGACGGGTAACAAACTAAACACACAAAGCAGTTCTAAAGATGAGTCGGACTCGCTTTGTGTGTGGATGGATGTTGAACTTATTTTGCACCATATGCGGCCAACCATGCTAGTCGGAGGTTGTGTGTAGTATATTAGTGTACAGTGTCGTGTATAGTAGTGTATCGTGTACAGTAGTGTACAGTAGTGTATAGTAGTGTGTAGTGTGCAGTAGTGTATAGTAGTGTGTAGTGTGCAGTAGTGTACAGTATAGTGTCGTGTACAGTAGTGTATAGTGTGCAGTAGTGTATAGTGTACAGTAGTGTATAGTGTACAGTAGTGTATAGTGTCGTGTATAGTAGTGTATTGTGTACAGTAGTGTACAGTAGTGTACAGTGTCGTGTATATTAGTGTATAGTGTACAGTAGTGTATAGTGTACAGTAGTGTGTAGTGTGCAGTAGTGTACAGTATAGTGTCGTGTACAGTAGTGTATAGTGTGCAGTAGTGTACAGTGTCGTGTGTAGTAGTGTATAGTGTACAGTAGTGTACAGTGTCGTGTATAGTAGTGTATAGTGTACAGTAGTGCACAGTGTCGTGTATAGTAGTGTATAATGTACAGTAGTGTACAGTGTCGTGTATAGTAGTGTATAGTGTATAGTAGTGTACAGTGTCGTGTACAGTAGTGTGTAGTGTACAGTAGTGTACAGTGGTGTATAGTAGTGTGTAGTGTACAGTCGTGTACAGTGTCGTGTGTAGTAGTGTGTAGTGTACAGTCGTGTACAGTGTCGTGTACAGTAGTGTGTAGTGTACAGTCGTGTACAGTGTCGTGTGTAGTAGTGTGTAGTGTACAGTCGTGTACAGTGTCGTGTACAGTAGTGTGTAGTGTACATTAGTGTACAGTGTCGTGTATAGTAGTGTGTAGTGTACAGTAATGTACAGTATAGTGTCGTGTACAGTAGTGAATAGTAGTGTAGTGTATAGTGTACAGTAGTGAATAGTAGTGTAGTGTATAGTAGTGTAGTGTACAGTAGTGTATAGTAGTGTAGTGAATATTAGTGCAGTGAATATTAGTGTAGTGAATAATAGTGTATAGTAGTGTGTAGTGAATAGTAGTGTAGTGTGTACATATGTTTAACTTCTTTCGCGCCATATGTAACCAACCGTGCTCATCGTTTGCTGTGTGTAGTGTAGCGTACATTGTCATGTTTAATAGTGGATAGCGTAGTGATTCGTAGTATGTAGTGTTTTTTCGTATATCGTGTATCATAGTATATAGTGTATCGTTGTATTTAGTGTAGTGTATATTAGTGGATAGTGTAGTGTATTGTAGTTTGCAGTGTATAGTGGTGTAGTGTATACTAGTGTAGTGTATTGTATAGTAGTGTAGTGTATAGTGTAGTGTAGTGTCTAGTAGTGTATAGTAGTGTAGTGTACAGTGTAGTGTATAGTGTCAGTCGTGTGTAGTATCTAGTGTATAGTGTAGTGTATTGTAGTGTAGTGTATTGTATAGTGTGTAGTGTCTAGTAGTGTATAGTAGTGTAGTGTCTAGTAGTGTATAGTAGTGTAGTGTATAGTAGTGTATAGTAGTGTAGTGTATAGTAGTGTAATGTATAGTGTAGTGTGTAGCGTATAGTGTAGTGTAGTGTGTAGTAGTGTATAGTGTAGTGTACAGTAGTGTCTAGTATCTAGTGTATAGTAGTGTAGTGTATAGGGTAGTGTATAGTAGTGTATAGTGTAGTGTACAGAAGTGTATAGTGTAGTGTACAGTAGTGTATAGTGTAGTGTACAGAAGTGTATAGTGTAGTGTATAGTAGTGTATAGTGTAGTGTGTAGTAGTGTATAGTGTAGTGTATAGTAGTGTATAGTGTAGTGTATAGTAGTGTATAGTGTAGTGTATAGTAGTGTATAGTGTAGTGTATAGTAGTGTATAGTGTAGTGTACGTATGAACTTCATTCGCTCCGTAGTAGCCTACCGTGTTAATCGCTGGTGCTAATATTGGGGGGGGCACGGGCGGTGGCTTCCTCGCCGGCGTATCCGGCTGGACGAACTCGCGGCTCGTGAACTTTGGGCGTTGGTGAAGAATCGCTGGCAGCAAACCGGTTGACCCGGCTCACCCGACACACACAATGTTTCGTTGTCGTCTTCGGTTCTTTTTTTCCCCCGTCGACAGATTTTTTTCGTGCCCTTGGCTGTGAATTTATCTATGTATCTAAAAAACTAAATTACCCCCCCCCCCCATTTTCTTGGTTCTTTCGGTAAAGTCCTTACCGAAAGAACCAAGAAGATGAATCCCTGCAGTGACGAAAGCTTTAAATCGAAATTTAAACCCCCCCATTATTTATAACAGTTGATCATCGATTACCCGGCGCGCGATTCGATATATCCGGCTGCTTTCAACATTATTCGGATCGGTCCCGACGACCGATTCAGCAAGGACCGCTCCAAAGGCTGTAAACCAGTCCAGCGATAGTCCAACACAAGTCCGGCGATAGTCAACAACAGCGTTGCGGTACCACGGACATCGCCTCCATGTGGAGTTTTTTTCCAGGTTGACGTGGTAAGTTACGGTAACGGTAAATACGGCAATTTTTTTTTCCGTAATCGAGGTTTTTTTCGGGGGCTTAGATCATCGAGTAAACATCAGTGCGGCGTTGTTAGACCCGCCACAACCCGACACGGCCAATCAACACGGGGTTTGTCACTTTAACAAAGCGTGGCCAATTCGTTACTAGTTTCGCACTAACCGGTTGTGTGTTGGAGAGGAAACCCGCTACAACCGTTTACCATTCGAGTAACCGGGACGTTTCTCCGGTAACTCCAGCAAGCAGCATAATCAGGCGACAGCCAGGGTTGTGATGAAGCTTACTTATTGGCTGCGTCGAGTGGTGGAGGGTTTCACGACACGCATCAATATTCACGCGATCTATCCCAAAAGCCTCTGTTATGGATGATATTGGTCGTGAAAGCATGCTACTGCGTGTTAATATTGGTCGTGAAAGCGTGCTACTGCGTGTTAATATTGGTCGTGAAAGCGTGCTACTGCGTGTTAAGCAAATTGCAAGTTTATTAAAGCAAATTTCTCCCCCTTTAGTTTCGTCACTCCCCACCCCCACTCAGTAGGATTTTGCGAGCCACCCAGCCGGGTAGCAATGCTGTCATGGTGACGGATAATGAGGCTGCCATGGTAACGAGTAGTGAGGCTACCATAGTAAGGATGCTGCCATGGTAATGGGTAGTGAAGCTGGCGCTGTAACGGTAGTGAGGCTGCCATGGTAACGGTCGTGAGGCTGCCATGGTAACGATAGTGAGGCTGCCATAGTAAGGATGCTGCCATGGTAATGGGTAGTAAAGCTGGTGCTGTAACGGTAGTGAGGCTGCCATGGTAACGATAGTGAGGCTACCATGGTAACGATAGTGAGGCTGCCATGGTAACGGGTAGTGAGGCTGCCACGGTAACGGTCGTGAGGCTGCCATGGTAACGGTAGTGAGGCTGCCATAGTAACGGTAGTGAGGCTGCCATGGTAACGGTCATGAGGCTGCCATGGTAACGGTCGTGAGGCTGTCATGGTAACGGTAGTGAGGCTGCCATGGTAACGGTCGTGAGGCTGTCATGGTAACGGTAGTGAGGCTGCCACGGTAATGGTAGTGAGGCTACCATGGCAACGAGTAGTGAGGCTGCCATGGTAACGAGTAGTGAGGCTGCCATTGTAACGGTAGTGAGGCTGGCGCTGTAACGAGTAGTGAGGCTGCCATGGTAACGGTAGTGAGGCTGCCATGGTAACGGTAGTGAGGCTGCCATGGTAACGAGTAGTGAGGCTGCCATGGTAACGAGTAGTGAGGCTGCCATGGTAACGGTAGTGAGGCTGCCATGGTAACAGTAGTGAGGTTGCCATGGTAACAGTAGTGAGGCTGCCATGGTAACGGTAGTGAGGCTGCCATGGTAACAGTAGTGAGGCTGCCATGGTAACAGTAGTGAGGCTGCCATGGTAACGTAGTGAGGCTGCCATGGTAACGGTAGTGAGGCTGCCATGGTAACAGTAGTGAGGCTGCCATGGTAACGGTAGTGAGGCTGGCGCTGTAACGAGTAGGCGACACAAAGGATACAACGACAACACAAATGTGGAGCACTGACGGCACGAAGGCGACACACACACAACGCTACCACTGCGTGTGTGCGTGTGTGTGTGTCCGTGTGTGTCCCCGTGTGTGTGTGTGTCCGTGTGTGCGTGTGTGTGTGTCCGTGTGTGCGTGTGCGCGTGTGCGTGTGTGTGTGCGTGTGCGCGTGCGTGTGTGTGTGTGTGTCCGTGTGTGTGTGTGAGTATGTGTGAGTGTGCGTATGGGGAGCGGTAGTGTAGCGGGTAGCGCTACGCTGCACTACGAACCTGGTGACCCGGGTTCGATTCCCGCTCACGGCCAACACCGGTGACGATTATCTGAACCGGTCCTGGGCCTCCCTAGGTCGACTCGGCCTCAAATGAGTACCTGGTGCGGTGTGTAAACATCGTGACTGGGGAGACAAAGGCGGTCGGGTGTGGTGCTGGCCACCCACCCCCTCGTGCGCTGTGCCGGCCTTCATAGGTGCTCGCTAACAGCACTTGCCCCTACAGTCTGTTAAGGCTACACGGGAGGGTGGTAGTGGCTGTTAGCTGGAATCGAACTACTGCTGCTACTACTGCTGCTGCTACTGCTGCTGCTACTACTGCTGCTACTGCTGCTGCTACTGCTGCTGCTACTACTGCTGCTACTACTGCTGCTGCTGATACTGCTGCTGCTACTACTACTGCTGCTGCTGATGCTGCTGCTGCTACTACTACTGCTGCTACTACTGCTGCTGCTGCTGATACTGCTGCTGCTACTACTGCTGCTGCTGATACTGCTGCTGCTACTACTGCTGCTACTACTGCTGCTGCTGATACTGCTGCTGCTACTACTGCTGCTACTACTGCTGCTACTACTACTGCTGCTGCTGATGCTGCTGCTGCTGCTGCTGCTGCTGACTGCTGCTGCTACTGCTGCTGCTACTACTGCTGCTGCTGATACTGCTGCTGCTACTACTACTACTGCTGCTGCTGATGCTGCTGCTGCTACTACTACTGCTGCTACTACTGCTGCTGCTGCTGATACTGCTGCTGCTACTACTGCTGCTGCTGATACTGTTGCTACTACTGCTGCTACTGCTGCTGCTACTACTGCTACTACTGCTGCTGCTGCTGATACTGCTGCTGCTACTACTGCTACTGCTGCTGCTGATACTGCTACTACTGCTGCTGCTACTACTGCTGCTGCTACTGCTGCTGCTACTACTGCTGCTACTACTGCTGCTGCTACTGCTGCTGCTACTGCTGCTACTACTGCTGCTGCTACTACTGCTGCTGCTACTGCTGCTGCTACTACTGCTGCTACTACTGCTGCTGCTGATACTGCTGCTGATACTACTGCTGCTACTACTACTGCTACTACTACTGCCGATGCTACTACACACGGGGGAATCTTCGCCTTTGTATTCTGTGTGCGTGCGAGCAGGGCAGCGTGTTCGTGCCGACCTTTATCGGCGCTCACTAACAGCACTTGCCCCAACAGTCTGTAACAGGCCACACGGGGGATCTTGTCTGTGCGTGCGAGCAGGGCCGAGTGTTCGTGCCGAGCAAGCCCAGCAAGCCCAACAAGCCCAAGGCGCACCGGCGGAGGCCCAAGTGGACGGCGCGCAAGATCCTCACCGTGGTGGCGGTGGTCTCGCTCATCCTGCTGGTGGTCGCAGGCATCATCGCGGCCATCTGGTACTTCGGCTGTGAGTCCTCAACCCACCGCGGTCGCACCGACACGACCGCCCCCCCCTCCCCCACCGCTCCACCTCCACCAGCCCACCAGCCCCCCCCCCACCGGGGGAGCGTCTCCCGCACGATGATTCCGCCCCGTGTCGTTGTGCGTGTCTGTGTCTGTCTCTGTGTCATTGTGGTTCTATGCGTGTGTCCCCTCTCCCTCCCCCTCCTCCTCTCTCCCTCCCTCCCTCCCCATCGGCCTCTCGCCAAGATCCACTCGGACTCAAATTAGTGAGTGCCGGGGTGGTGAGACGTTGACTACCTCGCCTGGTATACAGGAGGCCGTGGGTTCGATCCCGACCCTGGCAAAGCCTGCTGCTGCGGCTGTATATTTGGAGTTTGCGTGTCTCTCTCTCATCATCATCATCATGGTGGCTAGGAGATGTTAACTACCTCGCCTGGTATACAGGAGGTCATGGGTTCAATCCCAACCCCCTGACACCTGCTGTATATTTGGAGTTTTCGTGCGTGTCGCTCTCTCTCTATCTCCCCGTGGACTTTTCTCCGGGTCTTCCGATATTTTCCCCTCCTCGTTTAGAATCGACATCAGAGTTATTTGGCCGCTGATATAAATTTGCACGCGACGACGATGATGACGATGACGACGATGGCGATGAAGCCCACTTGTTGTCGAGCTGTCATTCGCGATGGCCAGGGTCGCTTCTGAAAGAAACGAGCTGCTACGTCGGGCAGGCTTGGGGTCTGGGGGGGGGTAGTGGTGGCGGGCTTGGGGGTCTCGGGGGGGGGGGGGGGGGGTGGTGGCGGGCCTTACCCGGTAGCGGCATAATTAGTTGAGTCGTTAAGAGTGCGTGGCAGATGTCGCAAACGGGTTTTGATTCCTTACCCGTACCCGGCCGCACCAGGGTCGCAAACGGTACCCGTACCCGATACCCGTACCCTACCCGTAGCGGGTACGGGTAGGGTACGGGTATCGGGTACCTGATTGCGACCTCTGGGATGAAGCCACGTTGCAGGCGCGGGTGGGTTGATTCTAGGAACTTGAATTGTGAGAAGAGACAAGACGTTGGGAAATGAGTGACAAACGGTGACTCACCAGTGACTCACGGCCTACCCGTACCCGTACCCGGCCGCACCAGGGTCGCAAACGGGTACCCGGCCGGATACGGGTAGCCGGGTATCGGGTAGGGTGCGGATATCGGGTACCCGATTGCGACCTCTGATGTGAGTCTATCTGTGGGTCTCTACACGAGTCTACATGGGTCTATGTGAATCTCGCTATGGGTCTCTGTGTGAGTGTGGGTCTGTACGTGAGTGTGTCTCTCCGCGAGTGAGTCTACACGGGTCTCCGTGTGTCTCCACGCGAGTGAGTCTACACGGGTCTCCGTGTGTCTCTACACGAGTGAGTCTACACGGGTCTCCGTGTGTCTCTACGTGAGTGAGTCTACACGGGTCTCCGTGTGTCTCTACGCGAGTGAGTCTACACGGGTCTCCGTGTGTCTCTACGTGAGTGAGTCTACACGGGTCTCTGTGTGTCTCTACGTGAGCGAGTCTACACGGGTCTCTGTGTGTCTCCACACGAGTGAGTCTACACGGGTCTCCGTGTGTCTCTACGTGAGTGAGTCTACACGGGTCTCCGTGTGTCTCTACGCGAGTGAGTCTACACGGGTCTCCGTGTGTCTCTACGCGAGTGAGTCTACACGGGTCTCCGTGTGTCTCTACGTGAGCGAGTCTACACGGGTCTCTGTGTGTCTCCACACGAGTGAGTCTACACGGGTCTCCGTGTGTCTCTACGCGAGTGAGTCTACACGGGTCTCCGTGTGTCTCCACGCGAGTGAGTCTACACGGGTCTCTGTGTCTCTCTACGTGAGTGAGTCTACACGGGTCTCAGTGTGTCTCTACGCGAGTGAGTCTACACGGGTCTCTGTGTCTCTCTACGTGAGTGAGTCTACACGGGTCTCCGTGTGTCTCCACGCGATTGAGTCTACACGGGTCTCCGTGTCTCTCTACGCGAGTGAGTCTACACGGGTCTCTGTGTCTCTCTACGTGAGTGAGTCTACACGAGTCTCTGTGTCTCTCTACGCGAGTGAGTCTACACAGGTCTCCGTGTGTCTCTACGTGAGTGAGTCTACACGGGTCTCTGTGTCTCTCTACGTGAGTGAGTCTACACGGGTCTCCGTGTGTCTCCACGCGAGTGAGTCTACACGGGTCTCCGTGTGTCTCCACGCGAGTGAGTCTACACGGGTCTCTGTGTCTCTCTACGTGAGTGAGTCTACACGGGTCTCCGTGTGTCTCTACGTGAGTGAGTCTACACGGGTCTCTGTGTCTCTCTACGTGAGTGAGTCTACACGGGTCTCTGTGTGTCTCTACGCGAGTGAGTCTACACGGGTCTCTGTGTGTCTCCACGCGAGTGAGTCTACACGGGTCTCCGTGTGTCTCCACACGAGTGAGTCTACACGGGTCTTCGTGTGTCTCTACGCGAGTGAGTCTACACGGGTCTCCGTGTGTCTCTACGTGAGTGAGTCTACACGGCTCTCCGTGTGTCTCTACGCGAGTGAGTCTACACGGGTCTCCGTGTGTCTCTACATGAGTGAGTCTACACGGGTCTCCGTGTGTCTCCACGCGAGCGAGTCTACACGGGTCTCCGTGTGTCTCCACGCGAGCGAGTCTCCACGGGTCTCCGTGTGTCTCTACATGAGTGAGTCTACACGGGTCTCCGTGTGTCTCTACGCGAGTGAGTCTACACGGGTCTCTGTGTGTCTCTACGTGAGTGAGTCTACACGGGTCTCTGTGTGTCTCTACGCGAGTGAGTCTACACGGATCTCCGTGTGTCTCCACGTGAGTGAGTCTACACGGGTCTCCGTGTGTCTCTACGCGAGTGAGTCTACACGGGTCTCCGTGTGTCTCCACGTGAGTGAGTCTACACGGGTCTCCGTGTGTCTCTACGCGAGTGAGTCTACACGGGTCTCCGTGTGTCTCTACGTGAGTGAGTCTACACGGGTCTCCGTGTGTCTCCACGCAAGTGAGTCTACACGGGTCTCCGTGTGTCTCTACGCGAGTGAGTCTACACGGGTCTCTGTGTGTCTCTCCGCTAGTGAGTCTACACGGGTCTCCGTGTGTCTCTACGTGAGTGAGTCTACACGGGTCTCCGTGTGTCTCTACGCGAGTGAGTCTACACGGGTCTCCGTGTCTCTCTCCGCGAGTGAGTCTACACGGGTCTCCGTGTGTCTCTACGTGAGTGAGTCTACACGGGTCTCCGTGTGTCTCTCCGTGAGTGAGTCTACACGGGTCTCCGTGTGTCTCCACGCGAGTGAGTCTACACGGGTCTCCGTGTGTCTCTCCGCGAGTGAGTCTACACGGGTCTCCGTGTGTCTCCACGCGAGTGAGTCTACACGGGTCTCCGTGTGTCTCTACGCGAGTGAGTCTACACGGGTCTCCGTGTGTCTCTCCGCTAGTGAGTCTACACGGGTCTCCGTGTGTCTCTCCGCTAGTGAGTCTACACGGGTCTCCGTGTGTCTCTACGCGAGTGAGTCTATACGGGTCTCCGTGTGTCTCCACGCGAGTGAGTCTACACGGGTCTCCGTGTGTCTCCACGCGAGTGAGTCTACACGGGTCTCCGTGTGTCTCTACGTGAGTGAGTCTACACGGGTCTCCGTGTGTCTCCACGCGAGTGAGTCTACACGGGTCTCCGTGTGTCTCCACGCGAGTGAGTCTACACGGGTCTCTGTGTGTCTCTACGCGAGTGAGTCTACACGGGTCTCCGTGTGTCTCTACGCGAGTGAGTCTACACGGGTCTCCGTGTGTCTCTACGTGAGTGAGTCTACACGGGTCTCCGTGTGTCTCCACGCGAGTGAGTCTACACGGGTCTCCGTGTGTCTCTACGCGAGTGAGTCTACACGGGTCTCTGTGTGTCTCTCCGCTAGTGAGTCTACACGGGTCTCCGTGTGTCTCTACGTGAGTGAGTCTACACGGGTCTCCGTGTGTCTCTACGCGAGTGAGTCTACACGGGTCTCCGTGTCTCTCTCCGCGAGTGAGTCTACACGGGTCTCCGTGTGTCTCTACGTGAGTGAGTCTACACGGGTCTCCGTGTGTCTCTCCGTGAGTGAGTCTACACGGGTCTCCGTGTGTCTCCACGCGAGTGAGTCTACACGGGTCTCCGTGTGTCTCTCCGCGAGTGAGTCTACACGGGTCTCCGTGTGTCTCCACGCGAGTGAGTCTACACGGGTCTCCGTGTGTCTCTACGCGAGTGAGTCTACACGGGTCTCCGTGTGTCTCTCCGCGAGTGAGTCTACACGGGTCTCCGTGTGTCTCCACGCGAGTGAGTCTACACGGGTCTCCGTGTGTCTCTACGTGAGTGAGTCTACACGGGTCTCCGTGTGTCTCCACGCGAGTGAGTCTACACGGGTCTCCGTGTGTCTCCACGCGAGTGAGTCTACACGGGTCTCCGTGTGTCTCCACGCGAGTGAGTCTACACGGGTCTCTGTGTGTCTCTACGCGAGTGAGTCTACACGGGTCTCCGTGTGTCTCTACGCGAGTGAGTCTACACGGGTCTCCGTGTGTCTCTACGTGAGTGAGTCTACACGGGTCTCCGTGTGTCTCCACGCGAGTGAGTCTACACGGGTCTCCGTGTGTCTCTACGCGAGTGAGTCTACACGGGTCTCTGTGTGTCTCCACGCGAGTGAGTCTACACGGGTCTCCGTGTGTCTCCACGCGAGTGAGTCTACACGGGTCTCCGTGTGTCTCTACGTGAGTGAGTCTACACGGGTCTCCGTGTGTCTCCACGCGAGTGAGTCTACACGGGTCTCCGTGTGTCTCTACGCGAGTGAGTCTACACGGGTCTCTGTGTGTCTCTACGCGAGTGAGTCTACACGGGTCTCTGTGTGTCTCTACGCGAGTGAGTCTACACGGGTCTCTGTGTGTCTCTACGCGAGTGAGTCTACACGGGTCTCTGTGTGTCTCTACGCGAGTGAGTCTACACGGGTCTCCGTGTGTCTCTACGCGAGTGAGTCTACACGGGTCTCTGTGTGTCTCTACGCGAGTGAGTCTACACGGGTCTCTGTGTGTCTCTACGCGAGTGAGTCTACACGGGTCTCCGTGTGTCTCTACGTGAGTGAGTCTACACGGGTCTCCGTGTGTCTCTACGCGAGTGAGTCTACACGGGTCTCTGTGTGTCTCTACGCGAGTGAGTCTACACGGGTCTCCGTGTGTCTCTACGCGAGTGAGTCTACACGGGTCTCTGTGTGTCTCTACGCGAGTGAGTCTACACGGGTCTCTGTGTGTCTCTACGCGAGTGAGTCTACACGGGTCTCCGTGTGTCTCTACGCGAGTGAGTCTACACGGGTCTCTGTGTGTCTCTACGCGAGTGAGTCTACACGGGTCTCTGTGTGTCTCTACGCGAGTGAGTCTACACGGGTCTCTGTGTGTCTCTACGCGAGTGAGTCTACACGGGTCTCTGTGTGTCTCTACGCGAGTGAGTCTACACGGGTCTCCGTGTGTCTCTACGCGAGTGAGTCTACACGGGTCTCTGTGTGTCTCTACGCGAGTGAGTCTACACGGGTCTCTGTGTGTCTCTACGCGAGTGAGTCTACACGGGTCTCTGTGTGTCTCTACGCGAGTGAGTCTACACGGGTCTCCGTGTGTCTCTACGTGAGTGAGTCTACACGGGTCTCCGTGTGTCTCCACGCGAGTGAGTCTACACGGGTCTCCGTGTGTCTACTTGAGCGAGTCTACACGGGTCTCCGTGTCTCTCTCCGCCGCGTGCAGTCTACGTGCAGGAGGCACAGGACAAGGCGTCGACTGAGTACCGCGGCTCTCTTGACGAGAAGGTGGCCCGCGTCTACACGGGCTCCGTGCACGTCCGGGACATGGACTTCTCCTCCGACCTGGAGGACATGAACTCGCCCGCGGCGCAGAGACTCGCCGCCACAGTCAGCGACGAGGTGAGGGGGTGGGGGGTGAGAGAGGGTTGTGGTGACGAGGTGAGGGAGGGGGGGTGAGAGCGACGAGGTGAGGGAGGGGGGTGGGGGCGGCGGGGGTTGGGTGACGAGGTGAGGGGGGGGGGGTGAGGGAGAGTTGGGGTGACGAGGTGAGGGAGGAGGGGTGAGGGTGACGAGGTGAGGGGGGGTGAGAGTGAGGGGGGTGAGGGTTGGGGTGACGAGGTGAGAGTGAGGGGGGTGAGGGTGACGAGGTGAGGGGGGGTGAGAGTGAGGGGGGGGGTGAGGGTGGGGTGACGAGGTGAGGGGGGGGGGGTTGAGGTGGGCGAGAGTTGAGGTTTGAGAGTTGGTGGTGAGGTGATGAGGTGAGGCCAGTGAGGTGAGGGGTGATGGTGGTGAGGTGAGGCCAGTGAGGGGGTGAGGGTGAGGGCGGTGAGGTGAGTCACCGTGAGGTGAGGGTGATGGCGGTGAGGTGAGGCCAGTGAGGGGGTGGGGTGAGGGCGGTGAGGGGGAGGGGTGAGGGCGGTGAGGTGAGTCACCGTGAGGTGAGGGGTGATGGCGGTGAGGTGAGGCATTGAGAGGGGGCGAGAGAGGTGAGCTGAGACTCGCGTGGACGAGGTGAGTTGTGGTGAGGGGTGAAGGGTAACGTGACGTGGACGTGGGGTGGACGTGGCGTGAGTCGACCTTGTGGTGGTGGTGGTGTGTGTGTGTAGGTGAAAGAGGCGTTCACCAAGTCGACTGTCCTCGCCTCCTACTACAACACATCCCAGGTCGTCGGCTTTAGGTAATTTACCTCACTACACTCCTCCACTCCCTACACTCCATTCCCTCCCTCCACTCCATCCACTCGCTGCCTCCTTCCCTCCCCGTCTGAGCTCCCCTCACCCAGCGTTCATATTCCACAGAGACCCGTAGACTCACATAGAGATACATAGACCCACATAGAAACCCATAGACTCACATAGAGATACTCACACAGAGACCCGCAGACTCACACAGAGACCGATAGACTCACCCAGAGACCCATAGACTCACATAGAGATACTCACACAGAGACCCATAGACTCACACAGAGATACTCACAGAGACCCGTAGACTCCGAGACCCGTAGACTCCCACAGAGACACTCACACAGAGACCCATAGACTCACACAGAGACCAATAGACTCACACAGAGATACTCACACAGAGATACTCACACAGAGACCCTTAGACTCCCACAGAGACCAATAGACTCACACAGAGATACTCACACAGAGACCCGTAGACTCAGAGACCCATACACTCACACAGAGACGCGTAGACTCGCACAGAGACCCGTAGACACACACAGAGACCCGTAGACTCACATAGAGATACTCACACAGATCCATAGACTCGCATAGAGACCCACAGACTCGCAAAGAGACCCGTAGACTCCCACAGAGACGCGTAGACTCCCACAGAGACCCGTAGACTTGTACAGAGACCCATAGACTCACTCATACAGAGACGCATAGACTCCCACAGAGACCCATAGACTCACACAGAGACGAGTAGACTCTAAGGCCCATAGACTCCCACAGAGACCCGTAGACTTGTACAGAGACCCATAGACTCACTCGCACAGAGACCCGTAGACTCACAGAGACCCGTAGACTCTGAGGCCCGTAGACTCACATAGAGACCCATAGACTCACACAGACACCCACAGACTCGTATAGAGATACTCACACACAGACCCGTAGACTCAGAGACGCGTAGACTCTGAGGCCCGTAGACTCCCACGGGGCTCGTTGTGTTTGTCTGCAGCGAGGGCAGCGTCAAGGCCTACTACCTGATCCGCTTCACCATCCCGGAGAAGGAGGAGGCGGTGCTGAGCTCCGTCGTGTCGGAGGAGGTGGTCAAGGGGTGCTGCGGCAGCGGCTCGGACTGTCGCGCATGCAGCCCGGACAGGGGCAGATCGACGTCGCCTCGCTCACCGTCTTCCGTAGGTCACGGTGGCGGTGGCGGTGACGGTGGTGGTGACGGTGGTGGTGACGGTGGTGGTGGCGTGACGGTGGTGGTGGCGTGACGGTGGCGGTGACGGTGACGTTGACATTGACATTGACGGTGGTGGTGGTGGTGGTGAGGGTCGCGGTGACGGTGGCGGTGGCGGTGGCGGTGGTGGTGGCGGTGACGGTGGCGGTGACGGTGGCGGTGACGGTGGAGGTGGTGGTGGCGGTGACGGTGGCGGTGGCGGTGGCGGTGGCGGTGGCGGTGACGGTGGCGGTGACGGTGGCGGTGACGGTGGCGGTGACGGTGACGGTGATGGTGATGGGTGATGGGTGATGGGTGACGGTGGCGGTGGCGGGTGGCGGTGGCGGTGGCGGTGGCGGTGACGGTGACGGTGGCGGTGACGGTGGCGGTGACGGTGACGGTGATGGTGATGGGTGATGGGTGATGGGTGATGGGTGACGGTGGCGGTGACGGTGACGGTGGCGGTGGCGTGGCGGTGGCGGTGGCGGTGGCGGTGGCGGTGGCGGTGACGGTGACGGTGGCGGTGGCGGTGGCGGTGACGGTGGCGGTGACGGTGATGGGTGATGGGTGATGGGTGATGGGTGACGGTGGCGGTGGAGGTGGAGATGGCGGTGACGGTGATGGGTGATGGGTGGCGGTGGCGGTGACGGTGGCGGTGATGGGTGACAGTGGTGGTGATGGTGACAGTGGTGGTGACGGGTGGCGGTGACGGTGGTGGTGACGGTGGTGGTGACGGTGATGGGTGACATTGACGGTGGCGGTGGCGGCGGTGTCTGTGTTCGCGTGTGTGTGTCTGTGTGTGTGTCTGTGTGTGTGTCTGTGTGTGTGTCTGTGTGTGTGTTGTGTGTGTGTGTCTGTGTGTGTGTGTGTGTCTGTGGTGTGTGTGTTCACGTGTGTGTGTGTGTCTGTGTGTGTGTGTCTGTGTTCACGTGTGTGTGTGTCTGTGTGTGCGTGTCTGTGTGTTCACGTGTGTGTGTGTCTGTGTGTGCGTGTCTGTGTGTGCGTGTCTGTGTGTGTGCCTGTGTGTGTGTCTGTGTTCACGTGTGTGTGTGTCTGTGTGTTCACGTGTGTGTGTCTGTGTGTGTGTCTGTGTGTTGACGTGTGTGTGTGTCTGTGTGTTCACGTGTGTGTGTGTCTGTGTGTTCACGTGTGTGTGTGTCTGTGTGTTCACGTGTGTGTGTGTCTGTGTGTTCACGTGTGTGTGTCTGTGTGTGTGTCTGTGTGTTCACGTGTGTGTGTGTCTGTGTGTTCACGTGTGTGTGTCTGTATGTGTGTGTGTCTGTGTGTGTGTCTGTGTGTTCGACGTGTGTGTGTGTCTGTGTGTTCACGTGTGTGTCTGTGTGTGTGTCTGTGTGTGTGTCTGTGTGTGTGTCTGTGTGTGTGTGTTCACGTGTGTGTGTGTGTGTCTGTGTGTGTGTGTCTGTGTGTGTGTGTTCACGTGTGTGTGTGTGTGTGTCTGTGTGTGTGTGTCGACGTGTGTGCGTGTGTGTGTGTCGACGTGTGTGTGTCTGTGTGTGTCTGTGTGTGTCTGTGTGTGTGTCTGTGTGTGTGTGTGTGACGTGTGTGTGTGTGTGTCTGTGTGTGTGTCTGTGTGTGTCACGTGTGTGTGTGTGTGTCTGTGTGTGTGTGTGACGTGTGTGTGTGTGACGTGTGTGTGTGTGTGTGTGTGTGTCTGTGTGTGTGTCTGTGTGTGTGTGTTCACGTGTGTGTGTGTGTGTCTGTGTGTGTTCACGTGTGTGTGTGTGTCTGTGTGCGTGTCTGTGTGTGTGTCTGTGTGTGTGTGTTGACGTGTGTGTGTGTTCACGTGTGTGTGTTCACGTGTGTGTCTGTGTGTGTGTCTGTGTGTGTGTGTTGACGTGTGTGTGTCTGTGTGTGTGTCACGTGTGTGTGTGTGTGTTGACGTGTGTTCACGTGTGTGTGTGTGTGTGTCTGTCTGTGTGCGTGTCTCCTCACAGCCGCCAACCCCCTAAACGTCGTCCCCTTCAACTCGCGTGAGTATGGGGGCTGGGGGGGGAGCTGGGGAGGGGCAGGGGGGACAGGGGGGGCGGGGGGGGGGGGCTGGGGGGGGAGCTGGGGGGGCAGGGGGGGGCGGGGGGGGCTGGGGGGGGGGGNGGGGGGGGGGGGGGGGGGGGGGGGGGGGGGGGGGGGGGGGGCGGGGGGGGGCTGGGGGGGGAGTCTGGGGGG